>QKQZ01005457.1:0-11841 GCA_003595255.1 Solenopsis fugax | reverse complement strand
ACACACGTACACAAACGCGCACGAGGAAACCTGATTCTGGAACCGTCGCAGGATTACTTCGTAATTTTCAGGAAGATTTACACGGTACTTCGGGACGCCCGCGCCGGTGGTAATCCGGCGACGCCGAGAGAGCCGGGCCCCACCTCACCGAGGAGGTATTCATGTCCGTGAAATCCGCATACTCTCGAGTTAACACAACCACCTTCCCGCGCAAGTCATTCAAACACTTCACTCTTTCACAACTACACCCGCCCACTTGGCTCAAAAACGAGTCAACGCCTCGCTCTCCGAGACGTCGCGAAGATTCGGACCCGCCACGCTGCCATTCCTTTCCTTCGGCCACCCCGAGAGCGGATGAGCGGAACGCTGAAAAACGGTACTGTCCACGCGTACGTATAGTTCCCGAATCCCTCGCAGAGACTCTCGGAGAGGCTCTCGATGAGAGTTTAATCCACCTGCAATCACCTCTCACGTCGCTTATGGCGGAACGGAGAACTCTCGAATAGACGACCGTTCCAAGAAATAGAACGGCTTATCCTATTTCGGGCCTCGAAACTGTTTTATCCCTAGTCATTTTCTACCCCAGCACCAGAAGGAACACTCTGGACGCGCACAAACACTGGCTCAGAATCTATCGACTGACCCGGTTCCGCGAGCGGCGCTGTTAAACGCGCACGTTTAAGCGACGCGTCCGACGCATCCTTCTCGCGATGCGTCAAGTGCATCGGTTGCGCGGAACCACGCACGCGGGGACACAGGCGACGATTAGGGCGATCGGCGCCGTCAACGACAGGGATCGAGATGCATCTTGACGCGGAGGATGCAGGGCGGCGTACTGTCAAAATACCCCTCGTCAGGCGATTCCGCGGACGAGGACGAGAACGCTGGGGAATACGGGCATGCGTGATAACGCTTCCCTCTCGCCGCCGCCGCTGCCGTCGTCGTCGTCGTCGTCGTCGTCGCCACCGACGTCGACACGGGGATAATCGAACTCCCGCGGCGTTGACTCCTTCGCTGAATGAAAATAACGCGGCGTACGTAATGCAACGATCTAGCCAGACGAAAGCATTATATTCTCGTTTCTCGGCTGAACAAGCGGACGTAAAAATGGCGGATCACGGGTGGATCGCTCCAGTCCAGCGTGCTGATACATTTGCCTAGGGCAACTCGGCTATGACGAATGCAAGGCGAAAGAACAAAGAGTTTATAACAACATTGCACCGTATGTATGCGGTAATAGTCGGAATAGTCTTCGAGATTTATATACCGTGTAGTATCGCAGTATAACAATGCTCGTGCGATTTGAACGTGACGCTTGACATCGGCGTACGACAAAGCCAACGGAACTTTTGACCCACCATGGAGACGGTAGAGTCTTTGATACCGTGACTAAGTCGCAAACGCACGGACAAGGATCCGCCACTACATAGCGCAACGAGTCGCGTTTCATTAGTCGGATCCTTGTTCGGAATCGAGACTTCGCGACTCGTCATCTCGTCGAATCGTCCGTCGCCGGTAATTGAATGCCTCTTTCATCGTGCGCTCGAATTGCCGTGTCACCGATCGGACATCGGGTCCCATCGCCGCGCCGTGTCATGCCCACGACACCGCATTTTCAGGATCGTGTTAACGATTATGAGTCTAAGCGACTGACAGTCTTCTTGCGCCTTGATCGACTGCCGTTGAAGTCGACCCGACCGATTAACAGGCACAAATTTTAAAACATAAAGCGTACAATAATTCAAGAGAGAGAGAGAGATTTTTAAGTGTAAATAATCGTGATGTCTGTGCAAGCAAGTAAGAGAAAAATGTATGTATGAAAACCGATAAAAAAAAATAAAAATATTGACATTTTAACGAGCCACTTACGGTACTTTGCGAGCAATAAGATAGACTCGCGTGTCTAATCGTGTTTCACGGATGATAGAGCGAATGAAATCTGTTACCCGAATGCATTATTAAATATAGAGTATCATACAGATGCACAAGTGAAAATTGATGGGCTCCGGTTGCATTCGCTTAACGTAGATCGTGCGAGAATTAGGCCGCGCACGGAAGGAAAGTACTAGAAATAAGCACCGTAACAAATTCGCGAGTAAAAGTGATACTTATTGGTACTTCCGTTACTCCATCAGACAGTCAATTCACGTGCGCGTATACCCCATACATAGAAATCGTAATTGGTATAATTTCAACGTTAAAAATATGGGAAATTATTATGTTCATTCGCGCGTAGATATTTTTTCGTGTCTATGATAAATAACGAAAATATTCAACTAGTTAGACGTGTTTAGATTTATAACTTTATAATTTAATTATTTCTACGTTAAACAGATTCGAATTATTATAGAAATGGCTGATTATACTTATCAAAACAAAGAAAAGCAATATTTAACATATGTAAAACAAATATTTTTACAAATATGTAAAACAAATATTTTTAAAATCTCTAGAAATATTACTTTACAAACGTTTCTGTCGATTTATCTCTATGTGCTTCAAAGACAAAATTTGATATATATAAAAAATTCCTTTATCTTTAGATATATGATGTACGTTGTGAAAAAGAGATAGAAAAGATCAATTTAGGTTTATATTTAATGTATATATTAATATAATGACATCTATGGACTTGTAAATGCAGTTTTGCAATGAAATCTTTTTTTAAGTAAAAAAAATAAATTATTTATCATTATTCAATTCATTTTTTATACCGAATACGTATACGAATCTAGTTCTTATTAAATTAAGTTGTAACTTATTTCTATCTTTCCTCAAAGTTCATTGCACTGTCGCTCATAAAAATGTGTGTATATAAGTGTATATGATGTGTAAATATATGTGAGCGTCCGCAGTGTATTGAACTCGAGTCCGTGGGCTCGCTAAACCCAAATAACTGTGCGGACCAGCCATCCCTGCGAGAATTGCAATGCAACTGCATTTATAAGCAACCTGGTGCCACCTGTTGACTGGTGCTTGCACTTGCGCATCTTCTCACGTTTGATCAACAACGTAGAGCTAATAAAATGCATAAGTACAAATGTTGATGTTGTTAGAAAAAACAATAACATGAATATTGTTAGAAAAAACAATAACATGTAGACATTGTTAGGAAAAAACACGATATTTTTGCGTATGAGCAACATGAAATATTTAAATAAATATTTTATAAGCAAGCACTCGTCGAAAAATATTTTTTAAATTGTCTGAAACGTCTAGTTATTTAATTATTAAAGTCTTATGTGACAGGTTAACTTTGTTGTTATTATTTTTTGCGCACCGTCGTGCGCGCGCTGTACTCGTATTTGCCGTTTTTATCGTTGTTAATTTTTTAAATTGTAATAAAAAATTTATGACAGATATAGAAATTATCCTGCATTTCCCAAATATGAATCAATTTTAATTTTTCAATATATCTTCAATTCTTTGCATATAGATTGTTTATATTGAGCACCGATATCTATATACATCTATATGACGTTTTAAATAGATCTATGAGTCACATTCCCTCTCCTTATCCAAGGTAAGGTCGTAAATTAATAGTGCATAAAAAAACTAGAGCGTCAGGATCAATGCCCTCCCGTGTATGTGGCGAATGTCCGAGAAAGATTGCACAGTCGTATGCAATAATTACAAGCCCGCATACGTATTACAAGCATCATTACGTATTATAATTGATAAAAAAGAATTTAAAAAGTATAAAATATTAGAATAAAATATATATTTATACTTCATTATTATCTCTTATAGAAGAAAAGAAGAGAAAAACTTACATTCAAGCTGATAGTTAATAATTATTCCTCTAACAATAAGTGGCATTTTTAATACGATTAAATGTACGCAAATTGCACATAAAAGATATAAATAAATATGTCAAACTAATATAATAATGTACGTAACAGTTGTTAAGCAATTTGAAAGTGTCTTTAAAATATGACTTCAGAAAACACATCATAAATGTAGAAAGGAAAGAACAGACATCTGATGACTATCGTCTCACCAAAAATAAGTTATTAGTCCATAAACAACGTTCGACGGAAGCATTAATATCTATTCCATAAAAGTAAAGTAATAAAAATATAAAGATAAAATAACTATAAAAGATGAATAAAATCACAAAAAATGAATTTAATTTACAGAAAAAAATAAATGGCAGATTCAACTTAAAGACGATTTTCTTTTAATAATATCTGGAAGGATGTGAATCAAGGGCAAAAATATTCTTCGCGAAACAACGAGAGCATGCATACAAAATATTGTACAATGAATAATCCGGCAAGTTGTTGAGTATGTTAATCCCTGACTTTATGTGTTGTGCTCCAATCGCATCATTTAATAAATTAGCGTGCGCGCTATCGCTTTACGCCAAGGCCTCGCGGCGTGCCGATTGCTCGTGGGAAAGAATTTCTTTCATATTCCGCAATCGGAATCGTAATCGGATGTCTGGCAAGTGAGAAACATTTGTCGTTCTCGAGCAACGGTGAGCTTAGGAGAAAAATAAGAGACTATGCGAGGTAACGAGGAAGCACGCGCGTAACCATGCATTATTTATCGCCATTGCTCAGGAAGTTGTTAGGCGGAGGCTACAAGGCATTGCATTCGCCAGAGAGAAAGAGAGACACGTGGATTTCTAACCGAGGCGCGAGGAGCTTCTGCTCCGTGAAAAAGANGAAAAAAAAAAAAATGTCCGCAACAAGCAGCGCGAACGCGGGCATGGTGATCGCGATCCGCGCGTGTGCGCTTTCAGCCGCCAGAAAATCGTCGTGTTCGATCGATCATTTTCCCAGCGGCTGATATTGTTCGTGCGAGCGACTCCTTCCGGCACGGCGCTATCATTTATCAGGAAACAGGAGAATGGAGCCCCCGTACTTTTGAATAATTATTACATCCCAGCTTGCCCCGCGTATAAACGCTTTCACTCGAACTTCGAGTCACAGCTGGGTGAGGTCGGTTGTGCGTGTGATGATTGATCGCTACTAAATTCGTACTTGTTGCACATCGTGGGCCGATGCCCGCCGATAATAATTACAAAGCGGTCCACCGGATTATCCTGCACCTAATCAAAATCATGTTGAAAAAAAAATGACAAGAGGTTTACAACCTCGCTCACATCTGTTCTTTATCCCGCTCATACTCTCGTGTTTAATAAAAAGAATAAAAAATGAAAAAAAAATGTTTTTTTCAGTCTTACTCGAATTTTTAAAAATATATCAAGTTATTCAACTTTATTTCGTAACTTTTTATACACTTAAAGGAAAAAATATTTTATTCTATAAATAAAACAAAGTGTATTTCTAAAAATCGTGAGTAGATTATCGAATTTATTGCGCTGGATAAGCGAAAAAAGAAAACTCTGTAAAGAAACATTATTTCGCTCGCAAATTCGAGGTTGTTTAATGAATTTTACACATGCTTATCGAATATCGTATCGTCCCAACACAAAGAGTCTCACGTTCTCGTCGCGACAAAATCCATTGTGGGGAAATTAAAACACACGTATCATTGGAACAGCGGTGTTAACGCGCGTATCTCCTATGCAAACGAGACATGCGACCGAGGTAGTCGCGATAAGCGTCGCTCGTGGTGCATCGCATCACGCAGTTTTTCGGTCGCGAGAAGTCAACCCGGCATCGTTAACGGTACGCTGTGAAATACCGTAAATGAAATTGAATGAAGAACCGTGTATCGCTTTTCATGACTGCCGCAAACATGAAATTGAATCGAGAAGCGCGCATCTTCGCACGCGGCTGGCGATATCCACAAGGATATTCGGGAAAAGATAGTTATCGCGTAAAGAACCGACGGCGCTGCGGAATACATTCACACAAAAGTATGCGTGCGGCAGTGGCACAGCGCGGGATAAAGTATCTGCGTGGTCGCACAGTTTTGATAAAAAATGTGCGAGCCGTCTTGAGGAACCCGACGGTTACTTCCTCATTCCTGCATTCTTCAGAAACGCTCGAAGAATTTTACGTACTTACCGCCAGGATGTCGAATTACTTATTTTTGAAACTGATTGATTGCATTTGTCGTGACGTAAGCACGCGCTACTTCGAAATGCGTGACTTGAACTTGCAAAATCAATGTCTTGCTTCGTTATCTTTTAGTCTCTATTATTATGATCATAAAATGTAACAGTTATGAGAAGATATATAGACAGTTATACCAATTTGTATGTGTTCGTTACATTTAGAAATTTATTTCACCAATTTCATATGCCACGGTAATTAATCAATTTTAATGTGAGAAATGTGTGTATGTGTTGAAGAGTGTGATCTTACGTATAATGAATCGTGTGAATGCGTACAATCATACCGGGTCATGTATCAGATGCGTCGCCAAATATAGTGATTACAAACTAACTCACATATTAACTGTGTATCTACACATCACCGTTATTGGTCCGTAATAATTATTAATTATTTATCACGTGTAATTAAACTTAAACTAATTATACGTCTTTCTCTGCGAAATTGTTAATTAATCTTCAGCAGATGAAATTGATATCATATATGTAAGTTGTTCATATTGTAATATGTTATACGTTATTTAATTTTATGATATAAAAATTTAATGAAGTATATTTAGCTGAGAAATAGACTACAAATTTTATAACAAAAATATTAAAATTTAAATTACAAGACGCAGTTTTTAAATAGAATCAGAAATATAATATTACGAAATTAAATAAATTGCCAATCAATTTAATAACACAGGGCTCCGTGGTTTTTTGTTTGAAGAAAATTTATCATTTCCTATGTATTTTTGCGCGCTGAACACGAATCCGGCAAGCAAATTGCTCCATCACGTCAGGTTTTTGAGAAAAGTGTGGTTAAAGGTGTCAAAAACGACGTTTTTTGACATATTCATGATTTTTTTGCTAGCAAAGTAAATTTTTTTTTCTACTTTCGCTTATGCCATCTTAAAGTGTCAACTTTTACCTTTAAAATAAATTTTTTTTAACGCCATACGTTTTTTTTACCGACTTAATCTCTGTGTAGTGTGTAGTCACGCCATGACCAATATTTTACTGGCCGACGTGGTTTCTGTTGTTTGAATAAAAGTTACCATTTTCCATGTATTTTTGCGCGCTGAACACAAATCTGGTAAGCAAATTGCTCTATCACGTCAGATTTTTGAGAAAAATGAGGTTAAATGTGTTGGTCGTGATGTACGTGACTACACAGAGATTGGGTCGGTAAAAGAAAAACGTATGGCGTTAGAAAAAATCTATTTTAAAGGTAAAAGTTGACACTTTAAAATGGTGTAAGCAGAAGTAGAAAAAAAATTTACTTTGCTAACAAAAAAATCACGAATATGTCAAAAAACGTCGTTTTTGACACCTTTAACCACACTTTTCTCAAAAACCTGACGTGATGGAGCAATTTGCTTGCCAGATTCGTGTTCAGCGCGCAAAAATACATAGGAAATGATAAATTGTATTCAAACAACAAAAAAGAAGTCTGAAAACGGAGCCCTGTGTAATTTTTTATGCTTACAAGCATCTTTATGAACTCCTCCTTATCCTAAAAATTGTAAAGAATTTATTACCTAGGAAATTACTATTGAGTAATATTTGAGTTGACTAAGATCTGCTTTCGATCGATATGGCGACATATACACATCTTGTAATTTAAATTTATTGATATAATTCCCAGTTATATTAGAATGTCGTTTAAAAAAATATTAAATATATCAAAACTAAAATTTTATTATACCAAACATGGAAAGTAGAAATTTAAATGCTATATTAAGACATATTACTATATTCCCACACGCATACTCACACGTATTCTCATGTATATTTGTATAACTCCATATCACTTTTCTTTTTTTGTAAACTCCACTTCTCTTTCTTTAATGCTATGGATTTAAAACAATGGCCATTCCTGGTCATGAAATTACCCTCGTTGCGATTAAGGTTTTTACGTACTGTTCTGGAATTGGCACGTCGGAATTTCCGTTGAGAAGGATTTCTCTCAGAAAGGTTGTCATACGTGCGTTAAAACGATGCGAAACGAGCGAGCACATTTGCAGTGTACTTAGAAAATGATTTCCACCGTAATTAGGGCACGGAATTCTAAATCGCTTTACTTGAAACACGCTAGATCCGTTCAGATAGGGGCACTTTCACGTTTTTGCTCAAACTGAACAGCATTCAGAAACTTAGAAAAAGTCATCATGAATCTCCATGACTAGAAACGCGTGACGATTCGACATGAGCGTAATGACCGTAATAGCATTAAATTCGCAAAGACACTTGTCTGTATCCCTGATTCACGTGTTAAATCACGAGTTTTAATGAGTATGATTTCTTCCTCATTGAAGTCAAAATATAATTAAGATTAATTTGAAATCCATGATTGGACATATTAAGATTATATATTGACTGGACATATTATTGAATATATTAAGATTTAGAACGCTGTTTCAAAATAAGCGTAAAAAAGTTTAATTAATTAAATAATCGTAAATTTTAATTATTTCATACTTGCATTTACTGTAGTATTTACTTGCTTTTTCTTAGATTTTATCATGTATTTTTATCATGCATTATTATCGCGTATTATCATGTATTAGATTTTTTCATGTATTATGTACATGAAAAAGGAAAATGAGGAAACAGTATTTTGAACAGAGAATTAAGTAGTAATAATAAATTACTAGAAATTTTATATACGAGCTGTTCGAAGCATTTCTAGCAATTCACTAGCAAACAATTCAGCAAGAAAAATCACATCGTTTACCGCAAGCTTTACAAATTGTTATCAAATTTCCAATTGACTATATAATCAACCAACATACAACCAGCATTTAATCAACATATGCAACTCTGACAAGTTTAAAGATGCTAAATATATCAGATGCAAAGACAAATACTAAGGAAAATTACGATCACATAAGAATGCATTAAATGCATCTAAGAACGAATCGGAACATTAGTGTTCTCCTTCTACAAGATAATTTCTTTCCTGCGACCTCGACCTCGCCTGATTCGTTACAGCGTGTAACGACACAATGACGATATTTAATCGAGGCAACGAACCATAACGCAATGAGTGGCAGCTTAAAAGACAGCTAGGGAAAGACTCATTTTTAATTTGGCAAAACTTTAATTCTGGAACGTCGTTTTTCGATTAAATTTACATGTTGCTCTCGTCATGCGAACTCGGCCGTCTGGAAATATGCTCGTTCAATTCACGGCGAAAGTGAATGAAATTCCGCGCGGATTATAACCGTAAGGTAGAAATCGCCGAGCTGAAATAATACAGCAAATATTCATATGACACTTGATAATGAATACATGAAAAGGTCAGATTTAAAATCCGTCAAACAAAACATTTTTTTCACGCACTTTGTTATGAATAAATAAACATTCTATTTCAATCTCTAATAATTATGTAAATCATGTTATTTCAGTAAAATAATGGAGACCTATTAAAAACTGAGAATTTGAAATATATTCGTGTTTAAAATCTGCTCGTGTTTTTTTAAATAATAAAAGTATTTTATTTATCAATTATTTACTCAAGTTTCAATTCAGATGGTAAAGAATTTTATAGAGTATAATTAAAGTGACAATAATTAAAAAAGGAAAAAAAAAAGAAATACTGTGCATTACATGAATCGCAAATTCCGGTTTCAGCAAGTTGGATATCGGAATAGATCAACCTCCTACGTGTCGATGTAAAGTCGCGGAGCACGATTGTGCTCCTTCAAGAGAAGAGAGCCGATAAAAGCGGGATACGGTTTCACGCTGGACCAAAGAGAGGGAGAGCGCGAAAAATGAAATTTAAAGGACAAGGATAGAACGGGAGAGGAGGCGCGGGTGGCCACGGTTTGTATTTATCACTCGGAGATCCCGAAGACTGCACAATGCGAAACACGAGAGAGAGCCAAGCGAGCTGTCCGTAGAAACGAGACGCGATGTGGTGCAGGTAGATTTATGGGTGGCAACGGCGAAGGGGACAGGACGGAAAGGGGGATGGAAACGCGGAGGGGCGCAAAGGGGTCCAGTCGAGAAGAGAGAGAGAGAGACAGTGTTTGTGTCGCAGGTCAGCCGCGCGGTTCACGGTCACGAGGACCGACCGGCGGCCGGACTAGCCTAACGTAACCCGACTCAAGCAACCGCAAACTAAATTGCACCCTCGCGTCTCCCTTCATTCTTTTCCTAAACTCCCACCGTTCATACCTCCTTCCCTTCCGCTGCCGCTCCGAGTACCCCCCGGTGGACCCCAACGTCACGCAAGTATTAAAATTTATTAAGCCGCTCTGACAAACGCGATGTCTGCTGGCTGACGATCACACGGTAGCTTCACGTCGATTAATTAAGTAATAGCGCGCGCGTGCAATAAATTCGCGATTTTTTTATATATCTCGAGAATTCGCGGCACGTAATAACTATAGGGGAAAGTTACTGAATGCGTACTGATCTCCTAAAGCGTACTTGTTTAATTTTATTTCGATGTTCTTCCTTTTTCATTATTGTTATTTATTAAATATTTCCTCCACCGTTTTTTCGATAAATTATTAATAAAATAATTATTAGTTATTGTGTGTGTGTGTGTGTGTTTGTGTGTGTGGCTCCTTATATTTTTAATTACTTTAATTCATAAATTCTCAAAGATGATACGATTTAAAAGACTACAGGTACGCTTTAGACAACCGATTTTCTGAACCACACTTTTCGCAGCATGTTAGAAAAATTAATTTGTTACTAAAAAATTTAATAGGTAATAATAGATGACTGAAACATACATAACGAACTACAATTTCGAACTTTGATTTGCATCCAAAACAGCACCAAACGCGAAATATAATAAAAAATAGCTTAAGTGGTACGCAACGTTGGCAACTCTTCGTTAAACACGAAATCTTTAAAAATGGTTAACTTCAAGCATCGAACAGTTTACATGCCATCTGCTCTGCATATTTATAATCACGATGAATTGCTTATACCATCGTTCTGTTAGCACGATCTTGTTAGAAGATTCAACAAAGATACTGTCAACGTTCAAGAGATACAATCTAAACAGTCGGCAATTACAGACTATGCGAAGGCGTGTTTGTCGCGGGTCCATTGCGACACGATGATGAAGTCATCCGCCGATTGCAAATAGGGGATTACACTCGCTTCTCTTACTTTCAATTATCTAACACCTCATATATCTTTCTGTTAGTACGCTTATACAACGTACATAAAACAAAAGAATAGTATATACTTATTATGTTAAAATATAATCGGATAAAATAAAATGTCTTTCTATCTAATTCTATACTGTTAGAAATCGGCAATAGAGTTTAATGTAATGTAACGAAGCAAATTTCATAAGCAGGCACATTAAAAAATATTTAATATTGTCAAAAATGCACTAAATGTCATGTTATCTATACTTTTCAGTTATAGATACATGTACCTGCTTGAAATTGTACATTACACATGTATATTAAATTTAATGTACTTAAAATTTTACATTAAATTTAAAAATACATTAACCCTTAAACACACCGATCTTGTAAAATACGGAAACACATTTTCGGGTCTGAGAGACTTTTTCAACTTTGAGAAGCTATAACTTTGATTACAATCAATATTTTTCAACAATTTTTTTTTTTAATGAAAGTTCAGAATCTCAGAAATATGACTGCACAATCGGCATTGCCGAAAAATCATTTATTGTGAAGTTATAAATGAAAAACTATTAAGCAAAAATGAGAAATTGGTCAAAAATCCAACTTTCCTTCAAAAAATCGTATCTTCGCAACAAAAAACTTTTGAGGACTTTACAATACGGCGTTTTAAAGCTCAAGAGTCATATTTTCAAAAAAAAATTATGTCAT
>QKQZ01005451.1:0-10637 GCA_003595255.1 Solenopsis fugax | reverse complement strand
AATTATATCTACCAAATTATATATGATTGTATATAATTAGATGTAAACTTTTTTTCCCGGGTAGCCATCTGAATTTGCACGGGTATCGAGGCAAGTTCAAAACGCGCACTCCTTTCTAAATATTCGTGCATTATGACCAATGATTATTCGAAAAAACGGTAACGTAAACTTAAATTAAATAAAAATTAGCAAATAAAACTAAAAGGCATAGCAGGATAAGCATGTGTATGCTGCCCTCGCACGAATCTGGTCGAGATTTTTATTATAAGTTGGTAATTATGTAAAACTAAATTTCCCAAAAGATTATATCTAAAAAAAATATTTTATGCGAGTTATGAGGGTAAAACTGAAAATTTAAAAAATAAAATTTCTCTTCAATGGATGAATGGATTTCGACGAAAAAAATATATTATGGGAATTAATGAAGCGGTTTTAAAAAAATTATAAAATTTTTTTTCGAAAAAGAACAGATTAAAAAAAAATTTCAAAATTAAAAAAAAATTTTTTTATTGTATGTACTTGAGATACTATCACCATTTTTTACTAAAAACATCTTCAACTTATCTAGTATAACATATTAAATTTTCAAAACAATCGGAAGGGTAGTACATAGTTTAAAAAATTGAAGATTGTCAGTCGCATGCCGCGTACGATTTGGCGGACGAAGCACAATAGACAGAACATCATAGTATTCATCTATTTTGTCATTTGAACTGTTCCTGCGATCTTCAATTGTTTTTTCTTTCTCATTGTTTCATTTCTCACATTCATTAATTTTTCGGTTGAACGAATAAGTTACATGTAATATTCTTACTCTTTGACAATTTAACTGTTTTTTACTTGACTACTATCTTTAATTGACTTCCATAACTTTGTATTCAGAACATTTCTCATGTTTTTCAATCTTTAAATGTTTCTATTATTTACAACTCAGGATTATAAGTAGCTTTTTTTGTTTTGCTTTGTTTTACTTTAACTATTTTAAATGTTTATTTGATTTGAAAATGCAAAACACTTATTTTCATTCGTTGATATTATCATAATTAAACGTTGCATATTGTAATTTTCTCATATTTCGAAACATAAAACGAATTCCGGGATTTAATTGTTTATGCATCATTGTATATAGTATATATATATATGTATATATATAGTATATATGTATATATAGGGTGTCCCAAAAAGCTCGGGTCCCCTCTTAAGAGCGGATTATTTGGAACATTCTAAGAAAAAAATCCTAATACAAAAATGTCGAGGGTATAATGGTTTTCAAATTATTCGCGATTAAAGTTTACGAATCCCAGAGCTGACATTTCGCGCGCTCATGGTGACATGACAAGGAGTGAAGGTACCACAAGGGTACCTCTTGACATTGAGATTGTCATAGATCAGTTATAAATACGCAGTGACATTTTTATTAAGAAATTATTTCTATAGGAAACATTTGTACATTACATATGCATAATTAATGTTTTCAACAAAATATCAATTTAATAAAAAGATGTTACAATAGCCGTTGTGTCAGCTGTCAAACATATTCAATCTTTTTCATATTGTTAAGGATTCAATTTACCGCTCATAGGGACGGTCAGTAGAGATCGCGCGCAGCGCAGTCAGTTACGTGGAGTAGTAGGTTGGCAGTACAGAAGTGATAATGGCGCAAAAAAAAGTTCGTTGTTTGTAATATTATATCCCTCGTGTGCGTCTCAATAAAGTGATACAACGAATCCTAACATTTATTTCCACAACATAATTTTGGCGCCCAACGTGAGGCACATGGGGTGTTAGTAGAAACAAGTAGCATTAGCGGCAATAGCAGAGAGAACATCTCTCAAGCAGGTCTAACCTCAACGCGAGCAAGCGCGCAAGGAAAGACATAACCTCACCAGAGGCACAGTAGTAGAAAGATCGTCCATAGAGGATCGTCGATAGCAGAATCAATAGCAGTACAATAACAGGTCAGCAAATCATTGCATACGTTAATATACAGAATTTACGATGGATACGGATACGCGTAAATTAAAGCAGCGCAGAGCGCGAATCAAAGGTCAAGTTACTCGCATACTTCATTTTCTCGAGGCAGGAAATGTTACGGAAGCGGAAGGGCAAGTCAGGCTACAAAAGCTAGAGGAGTATTTTCATAATTTTGAGGAAGGCCAAATTGAAGAAAAAGCAGTTCTGAGGCGACAGAAGAATAGAATTATGAAAGCGATCTGGAAAGCATGCTATTTGAGCAATTCTATTACAAGGCGGCTGCAATGGCACAAGAAATTATAGCAAGTCAAGGTGAAACAAGGCCACAAGCAACAGTAGAGCAGCACGAGGATCGTCGAATAGGAACACCCGAAATCACACGCAGAAGGTTAAAATTACCAGAGATAAAGCTTCCAGAATTCAACGGAGACTACACCAAATGGCTATTTTTCAAGGACAGTTTTGAGACGACAATTCATAATGATAACAGCTTAACCGCTGTGCAGAAGCATCAATACCTCATCGGAGTGCTTAAGGAAGAAGCTCTAAGTGTAATTCAAGGATTCCAGATTTCAAATGAAAATTACAAAAGCGTTTGGAAGCTACTAAAAAATACGTATGACAATAATACAATAATTATTCAAAATCATTTAGATGAGCTGCTAAACTTTCCAGAGATAACAAAAGATAATAAATCAGAGTCATTACGCAAATTCATTTGGTATATTCAAACGCATGTATCGGCACTTAAGACGCTTGCATTACCAGTAGAGGCTTGGGATGCCATCTTGATGCAATTAGCTAAAAAGAAGTTGGACTTCATCGAACAAAGAGATTGGTAGAATCTCATTAGGAAACGAACACAGGAAAACATGCCGACATTAACGGAATTTTTAGCATTTTTGACCGAGAGATATCACACAATTCAGGCGCTCGAGCAAAGTCGAAAGAAACCAATCGAAAAGCAATTTAGTCGAGATACAAGAAAAACAGACAAGAAGGTAACATTGGTCTCGGTGAAAGCAACATGTAAAATTTGCGAGGGAGATCATCCAGTCTACAAATGCAGCAATCTTCTGAGCTTATCAGTAGTAGAGCGCAAGAAGAAGCTTCTGGACAAGAGATTGTGTATCAACTGTTTAGGATCAGGCCATTTTGTACGAGAGTGCAAAGCGTCAACGTGCAAGAAATGCAATAAGAAGCACAACTTGCTTATTCATGAAGATAGATTAGAAGAGCAAGGATATGCTCAAAGCAAACAATCCGGGGAGGATTCAACGACACCAGTCGTCATGAGTTGTAACGAAGTTATGCAAGATTCGTCAAAAAATTCGCAAAGTCCAGTGATCAACAGTCATTGGATCTCAAGAACGATAATATCGCAACTAATGTCTATTATTCTGGTCACAAGGGGAATAGAATAATCCTCTCTACAGCAAAGGTCTTAATGATAGGAGACAAAGGCGAGGAGAAACATTGTAGAGCGTTGCTTGATCCAGGATCACAGTCCAATTTAGTTATGTTGGATTTAATTCAAAAATTAAAACTGAAATGTAACAAGGAATCACGACCCATCAGTGGAATTAACAAGACTATTACAAAAGTAAACAAGGTTACTCACATACGCATTAAATCGATGCACAGCGACTTCATGACAACATTGGAGTGTCTGATAGTGCCGGAAATCACGGAGCAACTACCTCAGGTCCGTATTAATACAGCTGATATCTGTATTCCCAGAGAAGTTAAGTTAGCAGATCCGACTTATCACAAGCCAGGGCCTATTGATATGCTTCTTGGCGCAGGAGTATATTGGCAGATCATTACCGGAGCATCAGAAAATAAAATTAGAGGGAAACCAGCCCTACAGAACACACATTTTGGAACAATCATCGGTGGAGAGTTAACAGAAGAGGCAACAAATGTGGTTAATCTTTGCAATTTGATTACTAATGCACAACTGCAAAATCAACTTCAGCGTTTTTGGATCCAGGAAGAGGTTTCAATGTATCATCCGTTATCCAAGGAAGACACATATTGCGAGAAGTTTTTCTCCGATACGGTCAAGCAACAAGAAGACGGCAAATTCAATGTACGATTGCCGAAACGTCCACATGTTAAGTTAGGAGATTCAATGTCACAAGCTATCAAAAGATTAAGAACGTCGACTTCAAAAAGATCAAGACAAGCTTACAACGAATTTTTGAAGGATTATCTGCAACAAGGACACATGTCGTTAGTAGAGGATAAAGACACTCTTTTACAACACGAGCATTATATTATTCCACATCAGCCGGTTTTACGACCAGATAGTATGACAACCAGATTATTTTTGACGCATCTGCAAAGACAACAACCGATGTATCACTAAATGATAAACTGCTACCAGGACCTAATTTGCAAGCAGATTTGCAGAAGATACTAATTCGATTCCGAACTCGTGAATTTGTTATCACAGCAGACGTGGCATCTATGTTCAGACAGATTCTAATGGATGAGCAAGGTAGGAACTTACAGTTGATTTTATGGCGGACTAACACAGCACAGGCAATTCAGCTATATCAACTAAATACAGTAACGTATGGGACTGTTTGTGCACTGTTCTTAGAAATGAGATGCCTCAAGGAATTGGCCAAGATATACAAACAAGAATTTCCATTAGCAGCAAAAGCAGTGGAACAAGATTTTTATATGGATGACGTTCTAACCGGTACCTCTACATTGGAGAACGCCATGAATCTACAAGCGCAACTAACGGAGATGTTGGCTCGTGGGAAATTACCTTTACGCAAATGGAGAGCAAATCATCGGAATATATTGCAACGTTTGTCAGAACACAGCAAGACAGACAACTTGCTTGTTATAGACAAGGACCAACCACTCAAGACGTTGGGATTTTTGTGGGATGCAACTTCTGATACCATCCAGTATCAAGTAAAGTTAGAGAATAACACGAAATGTACAAAACGGAAAGTCTTGTCAAAGACATCGCAAGTATTTGATTCGCTTGGACTGGTAGCCCCAGTACTTATCATCGGGAAGATCATCATGCAGCAAATGTGGCGTCAAGAAATTGGATGGGATCAAGAGCTTTCAGTCGAGTTAAGAAAAACTTGGGAAGATTACTATGCATCACTTAATCAATTAAACAACATGCGAATACTTAGAAATGTCAACATTAACAATCAAGAGGCAACTTTCGACATATATGGATTCGGCGACGCATTCGAGGTAGCATTCGGAGCGTGTCTATACGCAGTCAATACAAATCGACAGGGAGTAAGTCATTTAGAATTAATCTGCGCAAAAACTAAGGTAGCGCCATTGAAAACAATATCGTTACCGAGACTTGAGTTGGAAGCAGCTCTCCTGTTGTCACAGTTATACAACGTGGTGAAGCAAGCATATGGTGACAAAATTCACAAAGTCAAATTATGGAGCAACAGTACTATAGTCCTTGGTTGGATAAGGACACCACCGCATACACTCAAAACTTTCGTAGCAAATCGAGTGTCAAAAATACAGAGTTTGACAGAAGAAGCTGTTTGGTTGCATGTTTCATTGGAGGATAATCCAGCCGATCTCCTGTCAAGAGGAGTATCGGTAGATCGTTTAAGTAAAGAGTCACTGTGATGGCATGGTCCACGGTGGTTGAGAGAAGGAAAACTACAACCACATTCAATAAAGAATCCAGAAATCAACTTGCCAGAAAGAAAAGCGTTATCGGTTACGTTGACACTAACTCAAACATTTCATATTTTACAGAGGTACTCGTCACACCAGAAGTTATGTAGAGTCATAGGATACTGTTATAGATTTGCTGAAAATTGTAAAGCGAATAAGAAGACAACACCACTCAGCACCAAGGAGTTGGAAAGAGCGGAGAAAACAATCCTACGATGGGTTCAACAGGAAATCTTTACAACAGAACTTAGCAGTTTACAAGAAGATAAGCTACTCCCGCGGAAAAGCAAGTTACGAGCATTAGCAGCATACTTAGACGAGGAAGGTCTAATTCGTGTGGGAGGCAGGTTAAAATATGCCGAAGTCAGTCCAGAGCAAAAAATCCTATCGTGTTACCTGCAAAACATCATATTACTAGTATTATTTTACGCGACCGACACGAAAGATTGCTTCACTGTCCTCCGGAGCAATTACTGCATGATGTACGACAACGGTTTTGGCCAATTAGTGAAAGAAGAGAAGCTCGCAAAATAGTTCAAAGATGTATCAAGTGTTATCGATTTAATCCGACGCCGGCAAAAGTCAAGATGAGAGACCTTCCCGCCATAAAAGTTCGTAGGTTTAATCGTCCATTCAATATAACAGGTATCGATTATGCCAGACCAATTCAAGTTCGAGAAAGCAGATGTAGAGGCAAGATTCACATTAGCAAATTATATATTGCTATATTTGTTTGCACTAGTATAAAAGCAGTGCACCTGGAAGTGGTGACTGAGCTTTCGACAGAGGCATTTCTAGCGACCTTACGTCGATTCATCGCACGAAGAGGACTGTGTTCACAAATATATTCCGACAATGGCCGTAATTTTGTTGGAGCGGCTAGACGTCTCAAAGAGTTGTACGAGTTTGTAGAAAAAAAGCAAGAGGTCATCAAATCAGAATTATCCGAACAACGCATAGATTGGCACTTTATTCCGCCACGAACGTCTCAATTCGGATGATTATGGGAGGCGGCGGTGAAGAGCACCAAAAGGCATCTATACACAATAACCGAAGGACGAGTTTTAACCTATGAAGAATATAGCACTCTACTTACGCAGAAGCTGTACTTAATTCTCGGCCTCTTACACCGCTTTCGAGTGATCCATCAGATCAGTCTTGACATCAGCTCATTTTTTAATTGGAGGCTCATTGTTGCAGCCAGTGCAGTCTGATTACCTTGATGTACCAGAAAATTCATTATCCAGATGGCAAAAAGTCCAGAAATTAAGTCAAGTATTTTGGAAACGTTGGCAGACAGAATACTTGCAAGAACTACAGAGGCGTAGCAAATGGACGCTTTCCTGTGACAAGATCAAAGAAAACGACCTTGTTATTATAAAGGAAGACAACATCCCCTCTCTTCAGTGGAAATTTGGTTGAGTCCTACAACTCCATCCCGGCTCAGATGGAGAAATTCGAGTAGTTACTCTACGGACATCCAGCGGTACACTCAAGAGACCTGTCCGAAAGTTGTGCCTACTTCCAATGGAGGAAGTTCCCGAACGTCAAGATGAGGCTAAATAAGCAATTTTTGCTGATTTTCTTAGATTCAATTTTATTCAGACAATATTTAGTTTATTCAGTATTTCCTTTCTGTGCAATTTAGTTTATCGTTCATTTATAAAGTTTTCGCAGTTTGAATTTAGTTTTAGTTTAAGTTACGGCCATCTAGCACTTATCTGATAAATCATTTGTTAATTACTTGAAAGCTATTCTTTCAAGGTGGTTGGAATATGTTAAGGATTCAATTTACCGCGCATAGGGACGCTCAGTAGATATCGCGCGCAGCGCAGTCAGTTACGTGAAGTAGTAGGTTGGCAGTACAGAAGTGATAATGGCGCAAGAAAAAAAGTTCGTTGCTTGTAATATTATATCCCTCGTGTGCGTCTCAATAAAGTGATATAACGAATCCTAGCATTATTTCCACAACACATATCAACATAAAGTATCGATATTATCGATATATTACCATAAAAGTTCGTATCATATGAACATGGTCATAAATTTATTTTGACAGCTGACCCGGCTATCGTAACATCTTGTTATTGAATTGATATTTTGTTGAAAACATTAATTATGCATAGGTAATGTACATGTTTCTTAAAGAAATAATTTCTCAATAAAAATGTCACTGCGTATTTATATGACAATCTCAATGTCAAGAGATACCCTTGTAGTACTTTCACCCCTAGCCATGTCATCATGCCTGAGTGCGCGAAATGTCAGCTCTGGAATTCGTAAACTTTAATCGCGAAAAATTTGAAAACCATTATACCCTCGACATTTTTATATTAGGATTTTTTTCTTAGAATGTTCCAAAGAATCCGCTCTTAAGAGGAGACCCGAGCTTTTTGGGACACCCTGTATATGTGTTTAAGTACATTTTATTTTATTTCGTACAATTACTTAACTAAGTGGTATTGTGTCGTCGTGTATGATCCAGTCGATCATTTCGTTTACGGTGGCGGAGTTTGGGGGGGAACGGTTCATGAATAGGCTTGCAGGAACAAGGTGATAACTCGGGTAGGTGTGGGGAAAGAAAACGGGTATCAGATCATTGGGGGAAATTCGGGGAAGAACAGAACGGAGATCTTCGTGGTTGTAATATCCTGGACATATGGTATAGCTATCGGGTTAATGGGGGGCGGAGGATAAGGAAAAGATTGCGCAAAATTCTTCAAATGTTTGGAGGGGACCGAAATCAAAATAACAAGGTGGAAAGAAAGGCTGCCCACATAACAAAAATTGATCCAAGGGATATCCTGTGGATGTATATCAAGGGATTTTCTAATATCCTGAGGATATACTCAGATAAACTTAGGAGGTCCTAAGGATATCCTGTGGATGCTCCTATGTTCGCTTTTTTACATCCCTAGGATATCATAATTCAGATATCCTCAGGATGTTTTTGGATAATTAAATTTAATCCTTAGGATATCCAATGGATGTCTTAAAATATCTTTTAGGATGTTTAAGGCTTTTAAGAATAAAGATTAATATATTAAATACTTCAAGAATATTATTAAATATATTAAGAATATTATTTAATATTAAATTACATTACAGTACTGAGAAAAATTTCCAAGCTTTTACCAATCAAAAAGGTCGGATTATCCTTCTAAAAAGTAACAAACAGATATTTACAATGAACTTCATCGGATGAAAAATCCGATCACCAGTTCATCGAAAATGTTGATCGGAATATCAGAAGGGAATATCTTTGTTACTTCCCATGTGGAAATTCTGTCTAGGCTGTACCGTTTTTTTAGTTTTGAAAATAAAAAAATTTTTTTCCAGATCTTACTACTATTCTTATAGCTTAATTCTGTATTCACTGTTTCGCATATAAGATTCTAAATTCACTATAAATTACAATTACGCATTATTTTACAACTTTAAAAATGCATTGGCGCCGGCGGGATTCGAACCTAAGTTCCTAGGAACTATAACCTAACACGCTAACACATGAGCTAATGCACTTGTGATATCGTTATATTAAAAAGTTTTATTTGAAGTATAGTTAATTTGAACAGGAAGAAACTTGTGTGTTGAATACCGCGCGAACACTCACTAGCCCTTTGATCGTTTAGTCTTAGATATTTTTAAAATAAACTATATAAATTATATAAATAATTAAAATCTGTTCCTGCCCATGGTCAGACCAATAGATAGTAAAAAAATAACAATTGGAAATAGTACCAGAGTATGAAAACACATTATTGACGTAAAAAGCACGTTGCAAAAATCAATTTTGCAACCAATTGTTATAAATTATTAAAAATTGACTGTAGAGGAAAACTGATTGTACCAATCGATTTTACGGGAAAAATTACTAACGAAACGTATATGACTGTTATAGTTGTTATAATTGTTATAAACAAATTAGTTGCAAAATTGATTTTTGCAACGTGCTTTTTATGTCAATGTTTTTTTACGTTCTGGTCCTATTTTCAATTGTTATTTTTTGGCTATTTTTACTGGTCTGGACATGTGCAGCGAACAGGTTTTAATTACATCCCTAACAGCACACTTCATCTAGAGGATGTCCCAGTGACGTCCTTAAGATGTACGAACATCTTTGGGCGTCCCTGGGAGATCTGTGCTGTTAGGGATATTTTATACTCATACATGATATCATATATGTTATA
This sequence comes from Solenopsis fugax, assembly GCA_003595255.1. Taxonomy (NCBI): domain Eukaryota; kingdom Metazoa; phylum Arthropoda; class Insecta; order Hymenoptera; family Formicidae; genus Solenopsis; species Solenopsis fugax. Next base: position 789 of record QKQZ01005451.1, on the reverse strand, counting down.
AGTATTGTATAATATATGTGTTGAAAGATAAAATGCATTTGTATATTACAGTAATAAAAAAAATTTCTCAGATCAAAAGGATATCCTAAGGGCTTTAATGGCAATTACAAATGTCCTAAGGATGTCATATGGATGATTTTACATTTTGGATCAGAATAGGATCAATCCGATCAAAATAGGATATCCTAAGGATATACATTGCTATGTGGGTGTGAGGCTACAGCTAATGGTTCTTTACTGGAAGTGGGAGAGTAGGGAGATTGTTCTTCATTTTCGGGGTAGTAATTCGAGGACGAAGAGGGGAGAGGTTCTTCCTCTTTGTTAAGATTATTTAATGTGAAAACGGAACGGATTGTAAATTTAACTTAATTCTTTAAAATGATGTGCATATAGGAAGAAAGGCGTGGGGGTTGAACAATGCATTTATTAATATACAGACATTTANTCCGGCTCGAAGGACCAAAAATGTTAAGATTATTTAATGTGAAAACGGAACGGATTTGTAAATTTAACTTAATTCTTTAAAATGATGTGCATATAGGAAGAAAGGCGTGGGGATTGAACAATGCATTTATTATTAATATACAGACATTTGATCATTATTATAAAATAGGTACAAATTTTGAAAGCACAAAGTAAAACATATAAGTTAATAGCATAAGTGTGAAGAAAATTTAAATGATAATTCTGATGTTAAAAAAAGAAAGAAAGAGGGGAACGAATACTATAACATTAGTTAAAATTAAAGGTTTATAAAAATGTGTATTTCTTTAGTTTTGGACCGTTCAT
>QKQZ01005450.1:0-17852 GCA_003595255.1 Solenopsis fugax | reverse complement strand
CGCCGATCCGCACGGGTGGCGGTACGGTGACGTATCTCTACGTCATTTTCGGCGCTTTCTCGGAAAGCGGCGGTAACGGTCGGGTGGGAGACGCGCTCTCCTCGCCGATGGGGAAGGCGCTCTCCCTCGCGTGCGCGCCGACTCGGCGCGTGCGATGGATTTTCGGTTTCGCTTAACGGACTGCCGTTAAGCGAACTTACATTTTCTTCGGTCGTTTCTGATGGGTACACCGTACCCCCCCGTTTATAGCCCGGCGGCTTCTCCCGGCTGTTCGTTGCCGGGACGATGCATATTCGGGGTGCATCGTTATAGATCAATTAGAACAATGAATTTTGCGAATTTATCAATCAAAGAAGGTTTCAATGCATTCGTAAAGCGTCAAGTGGACTTTTGTCATATAATGCACGTAATTTTACCCTATAATCGCTACAATATTATTTAATATTAAATAATATTTCTGAAATATTATTGAACTTTAATGAAACGTGGTTATATGATCACTCATGATAATATTATATGAGAAGTATGTCGGCCCTTAGGAGAACGTACGCATTAAGTAATTTTCACCTATATTTTTTCATGAAAGAACGATTTTGCTTAACTATTTAAAAATTTAGACGGATACACATCTGAAAATAATTTTGTTCGACTATGAAAATAATTATGTAAAATACACAAATTGATTGCTACAATGTCCAAACCTTTTGCAACCTTGCTCATCATACTTGAGCGTCCTACATAATTATTTTAATGATCCAATAAAATAATTATGAAATCTTTATCTAGCTAAACTTTAGATATACTCATGTATTCAAGTACAATCAGCAATACTGTGTATAAAAAGTTTTAACATTCAAACAATCATCTTGAGTGCTGTACAAATAATTATTTTCTGATCTGCATCTAACTAAATTTTTAAATACTTATAGACCATATTTTCTCCATCAAATAGATGTGTCATCGTATGGGAATTTTATATCGATTCAGCTAACTTTACTTCTCTGATTTTCTTCGCTGATCTCGTCTTCCAGATCTAATATAAACCATAAATAACGTGATTATATTATATGAAGGAAAAACAAACAGTGCGTAATAACAATTTAGTTAATCGTAAGTTAAAAATTTGCCTTATAAAGAGAGAGAGAGAGAGAGAGAGAGAAGAATTCGAAAAATACATTCATATATAAAAAAATATTTCTTTGTTATTTTATACATTAAAAACAAACTTAATTTATAAATAAAATATTAAATTTACAAATAAAATATTAATTAATTTGATGATCTATGTAATTGTTTTGTTATTTATTATTGTGCTGAATACGCCCATTAACTTAAACTGACTTATTGTTAGAAGCATATGTTGTGCATCTGAATACAATTGTCAAAGAAAATTTATATTATTAAAATTTAAAAAAAAATTTTTTTAATAATTGTTTTGCGTCAAATTGTAACAATTTTGCATTTCCGATTTTCTGCATTTTCATGCTTTAGAAATTAAGTTTCGTATCATGGCTATTTCCGATTTTTGCTGAGAAATAATTAATCAAAATTGGAACTGTTATTTCGCTACTCTTATTAGAGGGCGTCTACGTGGTATCTACGTGATCTTTAAGTGATATTTTTGAATACTAAATTTAAAAGCATTGATAGAATTGGACTATCACATATATAACAAAAACAATAAAACATTATAGTTGATTTTGTTCTGCTTGATACCATTGTTCTCATATATGCTCTCTACATTTATTACTAACCTTTCTGAGAACATAAATGCGCAAATAATTTTATTTTAATAGTATAATGCTTCAAAAACACTCATACGACTATTTCCCCAAGGAACACACTCTAGTAGTATAACCGTTATAGAAACGTTTATATAACTTTCTTTAAAACTTTGTAACTTTTCTTACAACCGTACTACAACTTAAAAGTACAGATAGTAACGTCGTTGAAATGTTTATGTCAACTAAGTGGGGAATCTATACGACTGATTTTTAACGTCGCATTAACGACATTAAAACTTATAATATAACTGTTTTACAATTTACCGTTAATAGTCATGGCATAACGTCTCAATAACCTCCTTAAAGATCACATATAAATGTTAATACAACTTTCTTTTAGTTTTAAAAATTAAAAAAATTTTTTTTATCAGATCATACTATTCTTATAACTTAATTCTGTATTCACTGTTTCGCATACAAGATTCTCAATTCACTAATTACAATTACGCATTTTTTTACAATTTAAAAACGCATTGGCGCCGGCGGGATTCGAACCTAATTGTAAGATCCTCGGAACAATAACCTAACACGCTAACACATGAGCTGTCGCATGCTTGTGATATCGTTATATTAAAAAGTTTTATTTGAAGTAAAGTTAATTTGAACAGGGAGAAACTTGCGTGTTGAGTACCGCGCGAACACTCTCACTAGTCCTTTGATCGTTTAGACTTAGACATTTTTAAAATAAACTATATAAACTATATAAATTATTAAAACCTCTTCCTGCTCATGCAGTAAACATAGTAAAAAAAAAAACAATTGGAAATAGTACCGGAGCATGAAAAAACATTAGTAGATATACATACTAACGATCTCAACATTACTGACAATGCGATGATTTATTCTCTCTAGAAATCAAGTTAAAGTATACGGAGTCGTATAAACGTTTTAACATTGACATAAATATATTGCAAGATGATTAATTTATAAAGAATTGTAAAGACGTTTCAAAAACTTATAATAAATGCTACAAGACAGCTACTACTATATTTAAATTTTTTTCCCATTTGATTTGTTTAACTCTAGTAATAAACGTCAAAATAACCTCATTTTTAAAGTTAGACAGCTAATACATAATGAAGTCGTATAGACGTTACAAAATTTTAAAATGAATATCACATAACGATTAATTCGTACGGAGTCATACAGACGTTATAAAAACTTCAAATGAATACATATACAGGGTGTTATAAAAGTTCCGGGACGGCAAAATATCTCGAAAACTAAGCATTTTAGGAAAAAGTGTTTCAGATAAAAGTTGTAGGGTTTAAAAAGATCTATTTACTGATCTTATCAGTTGACCTTGAATGGTGTCGTCAAGGTCAGATCAAAATGACATTAACTTTTTTAAATGGAATACTCTATTTTTGATTCCAGAATCTAATAGCTGGTGTCAAGAGCTTTCCAAAATAATTGACACTATATAAACTTATTTATAGTGTGGATTTTGATCTTATCAGTTTGACCTTGACGACGCCATCCAAGGTCAAACTGATAAGATCAAAATCCACACTATAAATAAGTTTATTTTCGTTAAATACTTTCCGAGTTATAAGGCTTGAGTGTTAGAGTATCGCCGGCATTAGCATTATCCAATGTGTACCACATGGAAGTTGCCTCGATTATTTTTTGTGGGGTTATCTAAAAGATCAAGTGTACACAACTAAACCTCAAAATGTAGGCGAATTGCGTCAACGAATAATAGATGCAGCCGCTCTTATACCTGCTGAATACTTCGAAAATGCAATCGCAACTTTTTATCATCGATTAGCTGCCAAGAAGCCAACGGTGAACAGTTAGAGCATTTGATCAATTGATGATACTTTCAATTATCAGTCTATTCTAATGCTTCGGTAATGCTTTGTCTTGCCTTAATTGGCTGGACAGTCATTACAGTCTTGTCTTAACTGGCTGGACAATGTACTTGTCTTGAATAACCTCTAAACTTGACCTTTGGTCAAGATCAACATCTCGCTTTAATCACTGAAACATTTTTTCTGAAAACGCTTTTCTAAAGAGTTATCCAACCGTTAAAGGTTTGACCTTCAAATGAGCCTCATGGGGCCACTTTGATCCAATGACTAAATATATATCCTGATATAAAATTTCCTGTTCTTTCTATTTCCGAGATAAAAAATGGGGGTTTCCCTTAAGATTTTCAAGTTGACCTTGAAATGACCTGTACACAAAGAGTAAATCTGTTCTGGCAACCTCCATGTGGTACACATTGGATAATGCTAATGCCGGCGATACTCTAACATTCAAGCCTTATAACTCGGAAAGTACTTAACGAAAATAAATTTATTTAGTGTTTTGGAAAGCTCTTGACACCAGCTATTAGATTCTGGAATCAAAAATAGGGTGTTCCATTTAAAAAAGTTAATGTCATTTCGATCTGACCTTGACGACGCCATCCAAGGTCAAACTGATAAGATCAGTAAATAGATCTTTTTAAACCCTACAATTTTTATCTGAAACACTTTTTCCTAAAATGCTTAGTTTTCGAGATATTTTGCCGTCCCGGAACTTTTATAACACCCTATATATATATATATATATACATATATATAGGGTGTTATAAATACTGGAAAATTAGGTTGTATAATTTTCCAGTATGTAATGTGTACAAACGTTTCATGGAGTTATAAAAACTTTCTTATAACTTTGTGCTCCTTGGGTCAGTATCATTCATAAATTCCGATGTTTTGTAATTTTCCCTGATCCTGGGGGACAATTAATAATATTTTTCTGCTATTAGAAGGTCTCATAAACAGTTTCTAATAAGTAACATAGGTATCGGTTCGGGGCCAAAATAGGACTTAACATCCTCCTTTGAGGCGCGAATTCAAAAATATTGAAATGAATTTATTTCTATTAATTTCAATTAATTTTTGTTTATTGGATATTGTAATGTTAACAATTCGCTTCGCGAGGCTGAGCACTCTTTTTCTCTCTGCCAGATTCTGTCATTTCGTATCAAAACGCATTGAATATTTATTGTTGGGATATGCGCAGTAATTCAACAAAGTCTACGTATCAATTATTTATTTCTAAAAATGTGTGTTAGTTAGTACAGCGCTCATAGCGAACTAACAGAACGCGGGCTAGTCCTCACGCTCGACGCTTGACCAAAAGAAAAGGGTACACAATAAAAAGTCACATGACGCATTATTGTAACAAAAGGAATTCTCCCACTGCCTTTCAATGATCTACGGCGCATATAACACGCGGAACAAAATTATTTCTAACAGTTATGTCAAAATTTGTAGTCAGATCCATATTCTAAATAATTACCATATTTGTGATGAATCGGACAAATAAAGAAGATAATTTGTGATAATATAATTTATTATAATTTTATTCTTATAATTTTTAAATAATTATAATCAAGAAGCGCGGTCGCAACTCGCGCTAAGTGCACGCTTTAGCGAGTTGCAGACCGACCCTCTTTACCCGACTTCCCGTCATGCGATTATCTATACGGTAATAACGGTTGAACCGATCAAGTTCTGATTAGTCTCAAACGATAGCTTGGATAAAATGGCATAATGAAAATGTTTTTATTTTTTCTCTCCGTGCCCTACGAGCGGATCTATCGCGATGCAAAGTCAATTCTACATCTCGATATTAGAGATAGATGGTAGAATTGAGACATGCTGATACTTTTCGTTCCATTGGTCAATCAAACTCTCACTAATATTTCTACAGCGGCGAAGAATAATTTTTTCCAGTTTCGGACACTTCAACAAAATTTCGGAACATATGTCAGGTGTCACAGAATCTATGCCTGACAAATTTAAGTATTTTAAGTTTTTGCACACCATCAGTGCTCTCAAATCACGATCGGTGAATGCATAATTAAATTCCAAGTTGATATTTTCCAAGCGTTGACAGGAGGATAGCAATCTATAGAAGCTATCACTATTCCAATCCTCGTTGTTTATAATCCTGTTCAAAAAACAAGTTGTGATTATGACAGTCCTTCAATCGCAAATAAAAAAATATAGCTGTTTCAAAATGCATGTAATACAGGCAAACAGATCGAATTTTTAATGAAAGTATGGTAATATGTATTTTAAAAGAAACTATTACATTCGTACCATCGAATATTCAATTCCCGTAAATTCTTACAATCAGCAAGAGCATCAATACTTCGCCATGTAATTACGTTTCCTTTGAAATTTATCGTTTTTAATTTGGACATACATTTTTTAATTTTATTGCAATTGCGTCCTTATTTATTATTACGCGTGCTATATTCAAATCACGCATGTGTCGATTTTTCTGCAGTACATTACAAAGAGTATCAGTTTCTTTATGTCCTATCTCTTGAAGATGTAAACGTTCCAAAAATTCTAGTCTTTCGAGATACGAAATTCTTTTCGTGGTTAGTTTTATACAATAATTTAGGTTCAATCCTAATATAAAAAATATATATAATTTAATCATATATGTACATTTTATCTGTAATTTTAACAATTATATTTACATGCATACATACCTTTCAAATTTTTATATATCTCTGGAACTTTACAAATAGCCAAGTCATTGATAAAATGACAGTAATTTAATTTTAGGTGCGTTAAGTGTCTGCCGCAAGTATTAAGAAATACAATAAATTCCGAAACAAGAAATGGACAAAATGACAAATCCAACTGTGACAGATATTTGCATCTGGGAGCAAAGTAACGAAATTTACTATGTAAATCAGAGTGAGTACGTAAAGTTTGTATCTCTTATGTTCAAGTTTTTGTAAATCAGCGAATCTTCTAATACACTCTGAATGTTCTGTTGCTCCAACTGCTTGGCAGTTGCTTTCTTTGTAGTTGTTCGGATCGTTTTAATTTTTTAAAAATCATCCGAAGCTTGAGAAATAGCGAAAGTTGGTTGCATTCCTCAACCTCATCATTGGAACTATCATTGTCATCGCCATCTAAGTCATCTCCAAGTTCTCTAACGTCTTTGTATACGTTGAAGAGGATTATTGCACTTTGGACTGCCAGATTCAAAACGTGCGCGACACATCTAAAATGTTGATTTCGTGGATCAAATTGAAACCATCGTTGGCTATTAAATTGATAAACTCTTGGATAAAAGTTGAATTTGCTGTACAATTATTAACTGTAATACCTCAAATGGAAAGCATTCCGGTGTGGAAATTGCTAAAATATTTTTTACGTCCCTTCAGGGACGTAAAAAATATTTTGGCAATTTCCACACCTGAATGCTTCCCATTTGAAGTAACAAAAATCTAAAGCAATAGAATAGCATTTAAAATCATCAGTAATAAAATGCCCTGTAATGCCGTAGTATGACTTTCCATTGATTGCTGTCCATCCATCAATGATAAACGAAATAGCAGAGATATTATTTGCTAGTAAAACCTCTTTAATTTTGCTCTGCATTTGCTCAAAAAGTTGTTTGGCCAGTTTCCTTAGTGTATTCCGATCCGGGACTTTTAAGTTTGGATTAATCAGCTTAAAATAATCCACAGTAAAATCGTCGTCGAAAAATGAGAAAGGTAAATACTTTTTCGCCATCCATTTCACCGTCAACACGTTGAATTGTTGCTGAGTGAGACTTCTGCCAGTGGAAACGGTGGGATCAGTCTTTGAAGATGCCGCCTAAAACAATGTAATATTATGTAGTAGGGAAAGATAAGGTAAGACAGGGCAGTTAAGCTCTGAGAATGAATAAAAGCTAGGTTTTCATAATTAACGATCTTTATTTTTATAATAATCTTTAAACATTTGTCTTAAATAATAATTATCATTAAAATAAAATTTTAAAGTATTATATGTAGAATGTATTTAATAAAAACCAAAAAGAGGCATTTCTTCCCATCTTGCCCGTCGGGTCGGGTAAGATAGGATATCCCCTCGTTAATGTCTTTTTTTCCAATGATTTATATACCTTACCTGATTTTATTGCTTTGCAGATTATGATTTAGACTCTCTGTTCTAACACGTGCTCGTTGGAACGAAAAGGAAGGAAGTACAAGAAAAGATAAGTGATGTCACAATCACAATTCACACTTTATTGAAATTCACCAATTTACTTAGTTTTCTGTTTCCAGATATAACGACAATGGAAGCAAGCGACTCCTCTACACAAGCTTTTCGCGTCTTCAGTGTTCGCGATTTTAGAGCTCTGTGATTCGTATGCCGGAAAAGACGTTGCACGAGAAGTACGGTTCGGCAAGTGATCAGCCCGCGGAAAGCCGGTCCTTATATAGGGACTGTGCTTCTGAATTCTTCTAGAAGCTTCTCGCACTTCCGTTCCGGAAGTGATTCGGCGAGAAGGAAAAATCCAGAAGCACCGGTCGTTAACGGTGTTAAGCTTTGAACGAATTGGCTTTTCCGAGCCATCCATCTCGCGTGAGCGAATCACAGGGCTCCGATCGCGGTCGCGAAACCGCGATTCGCTGCCTCGCATGCGAGGCATCGACACACGCAGCCAAATTAAGCGCGCGCAGACACGCGTCGAGTGCGTGTTGCCTAATCGCGTCCCGTATTGCTGCTTATTTCGAGCGCGAGACGAGGGCGATTTCGACCGCAGTTTCTGGCTCATATCAATCTTAGCGTGAATCCGAACACTCTCAGAAGTTTTTCTTCCGTCAACCGGCGAGTTATGCAATAACAATAGTGGCGAGACAGTTAATAGACGTAAGTCGATATATCGATATCACTCGATAGTGCATATCGCCGTCTGTGATTGTCTGTCCGATGAAAAATACTGCGCTGTGAATGGCTGTGGTCAATAACGATATAGGTACACACTCGTGGCACTCGTGCTGCACGCAGTTACACTACTCTGTTCTATCGCTTTCTTGCCGATTGGCTGTCGTCTAATCGAAATGATACCAATAATATTCCAAACACTATTTACAAAAGTAGAAAATAACACTCTTACCTTACAGCCCATTAAATTTTGTCTCAGAAACACATACATTCACAAGAGAACTACTAAAATTTAATACTAATGTCACGCATGAAAAAATGAAATAAAGTTATAAGGAAATTGCAAAAAAGTATAAATTATAATTTATCTCAATAACGCAGCTGTCTACTTCGCTGACTCGTAAGTAACTTTCAATGACCGAGGAGCCGTATCTAACACATATGCTCGTTTGTGATTTCTGCATTCGAATCGCGCGATACAAGGGATACCCTGTCTTCCCTCTCTTCCCTTTTTTGCCTCACCTTCCCCTCTATAAAATCAAATTAAATATAGGACATTGACTCGTATGTAAAAACATTAAACGAAACACCTTATAGGTCTATACTGAAGGAAAAATTACTAAATTTTAATAAATATTTCTTCGAATAGTACTAATGAAATATTTACTAAATGTAAATATATATTTATTTAATACAAGAACTAATTTAATTTAAGTATTATTTTTTCTTATGGAGTAAATATTTATGTACCATAAGTAAATATTTCATTAGTACTATTCCAATAAATATTTATTAAAGTTTAAGAATTTTTTCTCTCAGTGTAGATCTCAGTGCTAATATTTATTGTGTGATTTTATATACATTTTCAAGTTTACGAAACTGCGCGTCGAATAACTTTTCATTGCTTGTTAGCATCAGTTATTATTAAATTGATTTTCAATTTAATATCGTGATTTTACTAATTCTTGTTCAACTTAAAACTGTATTTTTAAGACCGAAAAGTTATTCGGCGCACAGTTTCATGAACTTGAAAATATGTATAAAATCACACAATAAATATCAGCGCTGAGATCTAGCTATGACTTATAAGGCGTTTAATATTAGTATATTAAAGCAGTGCAGACTATCCTAAGTTCAGAATATACAAGTATATCAACATTAAAAATACAAAATTAAACTAACGTTGAAAATAAATGTTATTATTGCTATTTTTATTATTGTCATTTGTCAGAATTTTATTAGGGGTAATTACTTGTCGATTAGATTCTCAGGAAGTTTCAAAAATGTTGACTTTAATTTTGTCCATGTACAAAGTTATACTTGGCTTTTTTGCTAATTATGGGACACTGTATACTATTTATAACAAAATATTGTGTAGGTAGAATAAAGAATTATGCTTATTATATCCCTAGTCTTAAAATGAAACATACTAGTATTAGTCTATGCAATTCTGCGCATAATTGTTTGTGTTTATCCTCGCGCAATTTTATTTGTCTATTAAAAACAAAGCTACATTTAAAAGTAACATATTTTACCTTCTGAAATAGATCTGTGATCTTGTAGTTCGAAACTGATGTATGAAATATTTCCTCGTGTATCGTTGGATGTTTATTTTTTAGATGTCGATTCAAGCCGGTTGTATTTCTTCTAGTTATTTTGATTTTCTTTTCTCCGGATTTGCATAATTTGCAAATGCCGAATTTCTCTTTACAATTTGTAGAAAATGTGTAGTATTTTTACTGTCTTGCATCTCTTTGCTGGAATATCTTCGTCGCCGGATTGTTCTTCCTCTTCCGGTATATAATCTTCATCGCCGCTTATAATGATGATAAACAAATCACAAATACACAACCGATGATTATTTAACCTTACTACGCAGAGCGTTGAGACGAAAGAGGTGCGCTTTCGAAATTTATAACTTTTGGTCCGAGTAACGCGTCGTCCACCAAAATCAATCAGGGCAATAATTTTTGAATTTCATTTGGTAACAAAAGCGTTGAATTGCTGACCGGAATTGGTGGAAGGGGTAAGCCTAATTGCTCACACGTGTGCAACAACAGCAACGTCTGGCAGTAGTTACTATTGTTGCATGTTTTTTTTATATCCGGTTCAACAATGCTCTACCCATTAACACCAAAGGCACGAGACCTCGAACGCTCTAGAAACTGCAATTTTACGTTAAGTAGAGAATTTATATAATTTTGTGCACATATGACTCGGACTACCTGGACAGAGCTTCGCGATAACCGATGCTTCGAACAATAGCAATGGAAACCAACATAAACAGGCAAAATATTGGATCGGCATTCTTTTCTTTTCTTTTTCAAGATTATGTGACGAGACCGAGACGAGATCGAGATGAATTCAATTGAAACGAGACTGAGACTTGATTATCGAAACTTTTCCAAGATGAGATCGTGATCAACCAAAATCTCGTCTCGTTTTGAAAAAGTGAAACACTACTTACATCAAGAAACAAAATTTTTTCATGTAAGCAAATTATGTCTGTTTAAGATTGTAAATTCTTTTAGGAAGATTTTATATTTTTGCTTATATATGAAACATTGAATTGTTAATTTGATACTAATTTTTTTCTGTACAGACAGAAATATAGACCGATACATACTTCGAGATGAATGCATAATGAATACATACAAGTTCCGGAAATGTTAGAGATTTTTTTATTTCCTCAGGATATTTTTCGAGTTAAATAAATAATGCGGTTGAACTAGCTGGCTTTTAAAATGCGCGGAAGTCAAAGAGAATATTTAACGTTCTCTCAACTCTTATGTCCGCGACATTCTTTTTAAGGGAATTAGAATGCAACAATGGGTGTGCTATTATGGTATATAGTAGATTTTAAAATATTTAAAAAAATATTATATTATTAATTAAACAGTTGAAAATAGAAGAAATAAGGTAAATAAAGAATGTAGGGAAGGTATAGATTGTATGGTATACCTACAGTCTCTGAATTTACATCATTTATCTATGTAAGGTTGTATACAGTATAATTGATCTATAATCAATTTTTTAAAATAGAAATATAAGGGCAGATTTTTACAGATTTTTACTTGGTAGAATTCCAATTGGCAGAGTATAAAAGAGTAAATGCTACCTCGCTACATCTCTTATTTTGGCATGTTGTAAACACAGCGAAAGGAAAGACGGGGATGTGGAGATGCGAAAACCGCAATATTTCCGACCGTATTATAGAGAATATTGAAAAACGCTTTCGCGAATCAATCGCGCGAATTCCTGATCGTATATCCAAGTATTCTTCGTCTGAATGGAATGTTGTTTTCTATCACGACTATCATGTCCGCTCCAATAATGCTGGGAACATTTTTCACAACCAACCACCGTTCCGTGAATCACCGTTAGGTTCTTCTATGGCGAAGATTTATGTTCCTATCAGTTAGACGAAAATGTGTATAAATTGTTTTTTTGCTAAAGAGTTCATATATCAAACAAATACCAGTAGTTGTCAAAATCATTAATTTTTCCAATAAACATAATACATAGCTAAGCTAAATTTGTAATGTAACTATTCTGCTTTTCTATAACGTTTTTTATATTAAAAGAATTAAATTACGCTAATAATTGAAATCCACTCAGTTATAATACAAAGTTTTCACTTATTATCTAAGCGAAAGATCACTCATAATTAAATGAGATGTTTTTTTTAATAAATAGATCTCTTTTTAATAAATAGGTCTCCTGTCGTAGACTTGCCTGAACTATTGTTCTTAACGTATACCATCAACAATGCGATAGCCGGAGTCGACTAATTTTTCTATTCACATAAGAAGTTTATTGTTTTAATTACCCGTTTTTGTTCATACCGTCGGAGAGTTTCTTTCCTCGTGATCCTTTGAAAAATCGGGCAGGGTCGGGGTCGTTTATAACTTCATAATAATAGCGGTCAACCTAGAATAGAAACTTTTGAAATAAAGGCATAAAATAAAAGAAATATATTGTATTACTTTTATATATAATATTTTATATTTTTAAACAGAGATATTTTCATTATTAATTGTCCTTCGATATAATTGTTTTCGAAGGATATTGCGGTACCAAATTGCAAGTACCGACAAACGATATTACGTCATTGATACCCATCAATCTGTGACGAGCATCAATATTTGATATTTTGTATTATCAAACTATACGCGACATATTGGCAAATCACCCCCAAATATTTGTCTTTAATTTCAAGCGCGCTGTTGCGATAAATTACGACCCGGTTATTTATTTCGTGACAAACAGCGACCGTGTTCAATTTCGACATTTAGCATAATTATTTGCCGACAGAATGAAATGTCGAAACATAGTCGCAGAAGCGTATCATCGGCATAGCGAGTTTCTAAACTGTGCCTTTGGAACAGCAATTCAAACGGATAAGCACTGGAACGCCCGGGCCGACAACACAGCCGACAGAAAAGGATAATGGTCGACAACGCATAATTTGCCGCGAGAACCGATTCACGGATAGAACTCTAATGATAGAACTGATTTTTTTTCCGCAACTACGTTAGCATTTCCGCCATGCCGTGCTGTTCCAGGAATTTTACTCTATCAATACACCGTTCGCCGTTGCGGTTAATCTGTCACGTTTATGTATCGCACTTTGGTCCATGCACACAGCGCCATTTCCAATTTCCATTTCGCGGAACGTTACAGTGCAACCTTAATTAATGTCCCGCAGATTATTAAACCACTACAATACATTTCCCGTGGAGCTCAAGACGCGAATTATCTTCGGATCGAATTAACCTGCGATTAGGAGTCGTGAGGATTCGTTCGAGCCAGACGGTAGTTGAAGTGCGCGACTATCTCGCTTCCTACGAACGCTGTAATTAGCCTTTCGGATTAACCATTGCGTACAACTTGCTAAAGCTGCGCCTTCGCCCTTACAAGAGTTTCCCCCGAAAATCTTCTTACTCGAGATTCCGTAACTTCTCCGTTGCACTTAAAATTGCCTAGAGTGGCAATTATACTTTAGATACGCGAGCTACGTGAAAGAGAGAGAGAGAGAGAATTGGGGACACGAATCGACGAAGGAGAATCTCGTTTGCGGGCGTAAACGTCGCTGCACGCTAAATGCGCGGCGATGTCGCCGTACGTCTTGCCACACGGGCTTATAATTTCGTTCTGGGCGAAATTAGGCACGGTGGCGCGTGCACCGCACGGTATTCAGCGCAAATTGAATTTGCATAACATATCCACCGATCACCGCCCCGACGACGACGGCAGTCGTGAGTCTTGCGCTCCGCGTGTACGCGCGGGCTGCCTCGCATCCGTTTCGCCGGAGTTTCGGGCGAAAATGGGCCATCAAACATCCGGGTACACCGGAGTCGCTGATGCTCCGACTTGAATCCGACGTGTCTACGTTGGAGTTACACGCGCTCCCGTGTTATTTGAACGTTCCGGTTCCGGAGGGAGAATAACGTAGACTCCGAATGCGATTGGTGTGCCGATTACGCTAGATCTCTCAAATTCGCGCGAGAATTTATTCGACGAGTTAATCCAGACGGGTTTAGCTTTCAGCTACACGTAAAAGCGCGCGTACTTTATTGAGAAATCTCTGATTTTATGAAGTCTCAAGACGCAGTTTCTATCAGACGATTTCAATACCTTTTTGAACAAAGGGTATCACAAAAATTCAGTAGAGTAAGAAATGGTAACGAATATTTTCGAATATTATTCCACGTTTCTTTACGAAGTTTCATATGCGCTCTCGTGGCGCAAACTGTGATTCATACGGGACTATGTAAAAATTGCATCGTCCGCCGCAAATTGTCGCGAAAAACCGAGAAACATCAAGCTCGTAAAATAGAATGAAAAAATATTACTCAAGAAATACACAAAACACTGTTACATATAGTGTTATATTTCATTTGCATATAATCTTCATTTGTAAAAAAAAAAGGAGGAATCTCACAACACAAAAATATCGTCTGAAAGTGTTTTATAATCCTTTGTACGATTATTATTATGCATACACGGGAAAAAGTGATGTTTTATTAACAGGAAAGCCAACCCCCACAGCAGTCTAATTAAAAGTAATCTTATTATCATTAATGATATTAATGAAACAAATACGTCGTACTCTTGTTTTAATAAAATGATATTTGTTTCATTAACACCGAAATAATAAGATTAGTTTCAATTAGATTGTTGTTAATTAATGCTGTTAACATCTATAATTTTTTTCCGTGTATAATAGAACAGATGTGAGATACGCAATCCAGTATAAGAAGACTAATACAACTTGAAATGTAAACGGCTATCCGCATGTATTTCTTACTCTAATATCTGCAATGTCTTCAATTGCAAAACACATACAATAAATAGTATATAAAAAGCGGTAACTCTTTGCCCTGCCACCCAAAACTTTGGCGTTACACGTGCTGTACGAAGTTCCCTGACACAAACTATCGATTGCAAACTCGTCTTATCAAAGTTAAGGGCTATCACGGTCGTAAAAGAATATGAGGCAACATGGTTCGAATATCAAGTACCTAGGTGCCTTCGGCGCTCTCTTAAAAGTTTAAGATTTTAGATACGCATTTATACAAAAATTTTAAACACGAAATAAAGTTTGAGCAGATTTTCATTGAAGATTGAGAATTGAGAATTGAAGATTAAAATTCAATGAAACTCTTTAAAATTAAAATTATCTGATTAATAAAATTTAATATTCAATAAAATTTAAATCTTGAATTTGCAATCTTTAATCTCCACTGATAATCCATAATCTGATACAAGCTTTAGATTCATCGTTTAAAATGTTTTCTCGTTTATCGTAAAGTTTCTGATGGTTTTTAAAGATGTGTGTGTGTGTATATCACATCTCAAAATATTACTAAAAATTTAAAATTTTGATAGATTTTTCTATTATTTGAGTATCTGTGGAAAATTTGAGCATAATTTTTTCTTATTGATTTTAAAGTTATTTAATTTGCTTTTGATTCTTATGTAATATTGAATTATGTAGTACCTATTTGTAAATTTAAAGAAGTAGCATTACAAATTAAATCAAATTTTTTACGTATATGGTATTAATAAAACTCTAATAAATATTTATAAGAAAGTTTATTGGGATCTTTGCACTCGATTAAAAGTTATTTATCTAAAATTTCAGCAAAATAGGGTTATTTTCGCTGTATAAGCCATTGTAAAATCAAATTTTTCATTGTTTTTTTTGCAGCTAGTTTTAAGACCAAAATTCAAGTACACATGATTAAAATTTTGTTATTAGGAAAAAAAATCTTAGAAGCTTTTAAATTTCGATAATTTTAACTGATATTGTAAAGCCAAAACATCCTTAAACAACTTTTCTGTTCATTTTATTAATATTATTGAATTAATATTCGAATTAATATTATACACTTTTTATTGCTTCACTGTGTGAATGCATAATGTGATTACAATACTTGTAATCACATTATATGTAATTCTTAAAAAAAGATTAAGGAAAAAGATTGACATTATTCACAAAATCGGAAAGTAACGAGATTAATTAGACAGACGTTTATTATTTTAGTTTAGTATGAAATTATAATTCGTAGAATTGTTTATTTGCCGATCTAGTTCTCTCGAACGCGCAATGTCAGAGACGATTGGCCATTAGACAGCCGGGGGATATAAATGTAACGGACAACAGTTAGCGTGCGCGTAACGTAATGGGACATCGTGTATACACGATAGAGATCGAACGGGCCGTGTGTATGTAGTTGGAAACGTATCGGACCTCGCCAACGAGGAAGAAGGGAAAGAAAAACTCTCATCGGCAACATCTCGTTTGTAACGGCAGTCAGCCCTGAAGTGCCTATTAGAACCAATTATCCTTAGCGTTGTAACGCCAAGAAAACATCGCTGCCGCGCCCATTTTCACCTTGCTGCACGTCAATGCCGTACAAGATGTGTAACGTTATTGAGTGAGGTGACCCTGTAAGTCTTGTCTTGGCAATCTCGAAATTAATTGTATCGAGTATCGTGTCGAACTCGAAAGAAAGTTTGTCAATGAGAGCACCTAAGTCTAGGAAAAGAGAGAAAGAAATTGTCTGCAATTGTTTACATCAAATAGTGTCATCCTTGTAGTAATTAATAAATTGTTTTGAAATTAATGTTTCACGTATGCATTTTAATGCCACTCTGATGACTGTACTAATTACCATTCGCGTGGATTTTTTATAGCTCGTTAATATAATCAGCTTCATCTGTATATTTTATTGCCGGGTCATGGACATCGCGATAATTCTGTTATTAAACGCCCATAATACCGTTTCGATTTCGAAAGCGAGGTCAGTCGTTTGCCCGTGGCGGAGCAAATGCGTGCATAAATAATTCTCAATTTTCTGTGCGGTATTAGCGCTTTTAAAATCGTTATTCGCCGCGCAAACAATTCGCGGCCGACTTTACGCATAAACGTGGATACGGACGCCAGAAAGGAAGACCCAGTTTCCTTGTTTGGTTGTAAAATTCGGTGGATCCATCAAAATATTAAGAATAAGCAATACCAGCGCGGCACGCAGGTCTTCTAATTCCATTAATCAATCTTGTTTACCATACGTTTGATTGCGACCAGCGTATGAAAGTCAACGAAAGGAATTTCTAATTGGAAATCTCTGATCCCTGATTCCTTCCGTGACCTCGCGTACACACGCGCCTGGTTCGGGGATACAATATTGCCGATCTTAATGAAATTTACGAGGCCTATGCCATTAACGGAGATGTCATTATGCCCTTTTGGCTTTCGGTAGCTGCGAAATCTTTTATGTTGGCGGCGTTATAAAATCAGAAGCATCCCGACAAATTAAATTTTTCATCTTGCTCTTCATGGTATCCATATTTATGTGCTTTAATGCCAAGTATAGTATTTGTAATAATTACATATTACAGATTTCAATAAATGAGTTACAATTTGTTTTGATTAATACTTATTAAAGATATCAAATTATTTATCGCTGACATAGTAAATTATTTAAAAGATATTTTTAAATTATTCAATATACAGAGAAAAACGTTTCTTTACATTTAATATTTCTATTTGTTTGGCTTACATTTATTTCACAGAAACAATATAACATTAAATAAAACATTAAAAATAAAAAACAAATAAAGTACTTTACAAAGACTCGTCATTGGATTTTTAATTTAAAAGAAAATCGTTTTAATTAATATAAAAAATTCTCTTCTATCTAAAAAATATAGGGGAGACCAGGGCTATTCGTTGCAGTTTTTTTTCTTTTGCGTTTCCTGAGTCCTGTATTCATTAAAAAAAAAAAATTTGGACGGTTTGAAAGGTTTGAACAAATCTGCCCGGGGTAATTCGTAATCAGTCCGGGAATATTCTGAAATTTGTGTTTTAAGATGATAAAAT
>QKQZ01005447.1:0-25344 GCA_003595255.1 Solenopsis fugax | reverse complement strand
AAAGAAGGCGGCGGCGCACGACCACCGCGCACCGCGCTCGCGTATGGACGCGAGAGGACAGGGTGCTTAATGGCCGACGATTACTCAACGGATCGAATGGGCCGCGCCACGACCTCCGCGTAACGAAATACCAAAATAACGTCACCAATAAATATACCGAGCGCGGGGCACCCTCCTCGGGACCCGCCTAGTCGTTTCTCGTACCGCCGCCGCGCCGACCCGTCTAACGAACGGCTCCAGAATTAATCGTCGCGCGCGACTTCGCGGGAAACGCACTTACGGACAATGGAGCTTGACGCAGTCGACGCGTCAAATTTTTGTGTCAAATCTTCAGGCTGACGGAACGCGACATCTCGCGCCTTCAAGTATGCACGGGCAATCGCAGTATCAACGCGCCGCGTAACTGACACGCTTCCCATCGAAGGAGGCTCACAACAATTTCTCAAACACTTCTCGCGTAGATGTTACCGAACGTAGATTAATGACCACTCCGCGGTCGGAGTTATAGAAGTAGTTTGATNGGGGGGGGGGGGAAGCGGCCGTGCGAATGCGAGCGAGGACCATCGCGGCGAACGAGAACGATGGCATCCCGGCACAGGCACATAAATTACCGGGACACTCGGCGGCGAGGGGACGTGAGTTATTTGCGTGTGACTGATGGAACGCGCCAGCTGAGGAAAGGCATCGAGGTAAAATAGCCCGCGCGCGTGCACGCGCGCGTTCCACGACTATGGCGGCGTAGTCGTCCGTTTTCAAGGCATATCCCGCCCGGGGATAATCGCGGGTCCTCCCGATACTCCACACTCACGCTGCCACGGACGGCTCTCGCGCGGGGAGAACGGGAGAGCTGCACGCGACTCGCGCGGATTGACAGCTGTGCGCGGGTATATCGGCCGCAGATTCTGCGGCCGATATACCTCGCGGAGCGTACATTTGTAGGCGCCGTTAAGGTGCGCGATGGGCGGTATAATGACAAGTTTCGCGCAATGCCCCTTTATTGGCGAGGTATTTTTGGCGGGGCAGTATCTTTAGGCAGTCACGATGTCGTTACGCGATATTACATTTCGCATAATGGCCTGCATGTGCGCCTGCATAAGGAGAGACGTCATGCATTTGCGGCAGAAAAAAATTAATGTGGCAAGGACGCGAGTTATGACGAATGATTAAGTTGATACACATTCTGAACTTGGCTTTCACTCGTTGTGAAGACACACGAGATGAGCTTGATACGAGCATAATTAAATAAGCTATTATAATGTAGATCAGATATACAGGATAAAGTCTTTTCGCGGGTCCTGCGCCCTGCGAGTCCGGGCGTGGAAATGTATGCTAACCTGTTCGTAAGTTAATGGCGCCATTAATTAGTTTCGTTTCGTTAAAGCGAGGCACGAAATCTTGTCGTTGCGCGGGAGGGAATTAAGTGAAATAATTAGACAAATTAGGACAGGCGGCAAGGGTGGCTGGCTGAAGGAATCATTTATCATTAAGATCCGCTATTAATTCCTCGTTAATTCCTCCTTTCCTCGTCAAGCAAGATAAACGAGTGGCTCGAAGGTCTCGTAACTCCGCTCGCGGGGTCTGCGAGAGGCATCAGACAGAAGGACCAGAATGGAGGAGCGAGAGAGAGAGAGAGAGAGAGAGAGAGAGGGCAAAAAAGGGAGGAGGAAAAAGAGAGGACTCCGTTAGGCGAGATACGAGTCCGATAGAGCGGCGATTGCATATATCGCGCATACAAAGAGAACTGCGACGTCTCACACTGACGAGCGTATAATAAATCAGTTAGAGTCCGTATGAAGTACGATGTAGATCTACAAGAGATCGACGCGATTAGACGCGCGAGGAACGTGTACGAGAAGGAAAGTACTTTGGGTGGTGGAAGGAAATGAGAGAATAAGAAGAATGCTCAGTCGCGAGCAAGAAGTGAAGAAAAAAAGAGAGTGAAGGAGGAGAGGGCGGAAATATATACGCCAGCGATTATTATGCTACCGATGCCACGAGCGAGAGCTGTTTGTCTTGAGCTTTGAGGAGAAAAGCGAACCCCTTCTCAAACACATCCTCGAGTGGCTCTCGACGGGAAGCCCGGTGCTCTCCTCGAAATGCGAGGGCCATCGTAATATCGTTCGTCCCCGAGGAGCTAGTGGCTACTCTCTTTCTCCCTCTCTCTCTCTCTCTCTCCCTTTCCTGAAAGAGAGAGGCCTTGTTGATGTTTTGTCGGCCCCCTTCAGAATTCACGAAAAAGAGCAACATTAGCCCTCAGTGTCCGTGTACATTGCATGCATGGCCTTTCAAGGATTTCCATACGAGCCCTTCTCGCGACACTGAAGCGGAGCATCGTTGAGGAAGAAGAGAAGACAAGGCACCGCTTGATTAAGTATTTATAACTACGATGTGTACACACAAAGCTTGTCCAAGTTAATCTTACGAAATGACCTAGCGTCGCGTGTTAATTGCTTCTTTCTTTATTCGTCTAATTAAATGTACATCGAGACTCTTTGCAGCATTGCTAATAACGTCAGTGTTGTTTCTGGATTCGTAACACGTTTATTCGACGTAGTTCCAATAAAAAAACCAAATTACTCGTGCATTACATCGCGATATTGGAACTTTCGGTAATAAAATGGCACACTTGCGCGTTCGTATCGCCTCGAATTATCCGATGAATACAAGAAGCTCCCGAATGTCGCGCTACCAGCCAACGCGGTGAAACACGTGCGGATAACGTATACGAGAGCGCGCGATTGAGTCAGAGGAACTCGTACGTTAGGGTCTTGATGTAGCGAGACTAACCGATGCACGGCTCGTTGCCGCTGTCACCGCAGCACTATCTCACTCGTTTCGTCCCGCGTAAACTCCGCGCGACGCACCCACGCACCCACCCAGCCGTATGTTTGGATAGACATATATATCGGCACGGTCTGCAATGGGAGGCCTATATGCGCCGTCCTCATAAGGCGCGGCGACTAAGTATTTATTAAACGTGGTCTCCGTGCCGACAGTTATGATGTGAGGCCCGCGTTTATTTGTTTCCATGACGTTGCAAAGAGAAGCCGTTGATATCTATACTGTCGGCCTCTCTCGATAAATACAGAGTTCATCGCGAGAGGGAAAAAGGTGGAGCAGTGGTTCACCGTACTTGGAATATCAAGAGATAATTAAAAATTTATTTTGAAATCTACTCTCTAAATCTGAATCAGTGCATTGAGAGAAATGTTTGTAAAATCAACCAAAACTTGGTTGAATAGTGATCAAATGAATTTTATAGTGATAGTTACTAAATATACAGTTGTTTTGACCAAACAATTTGTAGCCTTAACCAAATAATTATTTTCATACAACAAATTACAAAAAGTTTTGTTAAATGTAACAAAGTTTTTGGTACCAGTAACTATAATATTTGATCACTATTCTACCAAACGATTTCTCTCAGTGTGAATAATTATTGGATTACCAGTAGTACATTTAGTACTGATAAATCAATGATTATCTTAACCTAAAAATCAATGAAAAGTTACTGATAATCATTGAAAAGTTATTATTGATCAGTATATTAATAAATACACTCATAAATACTAATAAATACGCAATAGTCATTAATAAATACACAATCAATTCGTTGATTTTTCAGTTTAAATAATCACTGATTACCAGTGTCATACTTAGGACTGATGATCAGAATTAGCCACTAATTCAGATTTAAAATGTATTCTAATAATAATAAGAATTTCAATGGCGCTTCAATTTTTCGAAAACATCGAATTCTCGATTGCACATCAAATCTTTAAAATAAGAAATAAAATTGAATATTGTTTCTTCAAAAAAATGCTTCAAAAAAATGTTTCAATCATGTTTTAAAGTAATCTTTGATCTGGAAAAAAACTGACGGACTTATATAATCGCCTGGCATTCATTTCAGCTTTAGAGACGTATATCTACAAAAATGACAGTATTACGAGATCGTTACGTGTTATCTTAATGATGGCACACGAACGATCGCCACTACGATCCTTCAATTGTACTCGACTTTCTGATACGCACGGCAGAGATCGCTCGTCGACCGCAATCGGCCGCTCCGGAAATTAGTTCTCGCCGGATATTTTCTGCGAAGCCTGTGTGTCCGCATCCTG
The DNA here is from genome assembly GCA_003595255.1 of Solenopsis fugax. Classification (NCBI taxonomy): domain Eukaryota; kingdom Metazoa; phylum Arthropoda; class Insecta; order Hymenoptera; family Formicidae; genus Solenopsis; species Solenopsis fugax. Next base: position 21,220 of record QKQZ01005447.1, on the reverse strand, counting down.
CGATTCTTGCATATCTATCAATCGCCACCACCGCCGCCGCTACTACCGCTGCCACAATCGGCGACAGTTAATCTGTTCCGGAGGCAATAATCGTGTTCATTGCACGAAACAAACGTAGCGCGTCACAGGCATCGTTTGCCACGACCGACAAGTACGCATCTGCGAAGAACCGAGTAGAGTTGAGTTGCTGAATACTTGAGAAAACCCTCAATAGCGTAAAACGCACTCATTTCCGTAACATTTCTCGAATATTATAATACATTAAAAATTCTCTAAAAAGTCCAGCTTACTCAATGTCGATAAAAGCGGTGAATCATAGCGAGAAATAGGTACGCGAGTATCTCTATACGAATTCATATATAATTCTAACTACACTTGGATGATTTTCCTAACAGTACGAAATTTCGCTTCTCAGCGAAAGCGGATTTGCTCGCACATCCACGATCTCCGCCATGTATATCTTGTACGTATATATCTGAAAGAGAGAGGCGTAAAGTTATAGATTCTTCATAGAGTATGTGCTACCATTTCGCCGTACTTATTTCCCGACCTTTCGGCCACCGTGTAACATTATACATGGAGACATCGCACTGTGACAGAACGATGGACGAAGGAAGTCCAGAGCACAAGAGAGAGGAGTGCGAAAAAGATGACGTCGCGTCGCGTCGCGACGTCCACCCTTGCTCGATCGCTAGTTTGTCACGCGTCGGGAGAGCTACCGAGTTACTATCCAGGATGGGTTGCACCTGCCGTCACGTTGTCACGAGGCTGGCCCGAAAGATAAACGGGTCGCCTTAAGTCGTCGCATTAATTACCGATTCCGAGTCGGAACACCTACTGACGTTTCGTACGGTTGGCCACAGGGTAAGCCACGAGGAAAGCGTTCAGCCTCTCTCTTTCACCATCTCTCTCTCTCTCTCTTCCCTTGCCCCGTCTCGATTTAACTTGATATAAATTTCCTGACATTTCCCCTCGCCGTGGACATCGTGCGGCGGCTCGCAGGAGTCGCAGCCGCGTGTGAAACGCACGAGCGACCCCACTATGTCGTTTTCTTTCTTTCTTTCTTTCTCTTTCTCTCTCTTTCACCTTAATGTCCGTTGTCCCTATCCTCCTCATTGCTTGGTGTTATTATTAGGGCTGTGCCCGAAGCCACAAATAATGTCGCCGGCCTGATGAGTGACGCCGAGGGCAGGAGAATGCTCGGGATGATCCACGAGCCTCAAGTTTTGTCAGCGTGCGGTTAATTACGGTTTTCCCATCGGTTCAGTCGATAATAAGGATGCAATTACGAATTAAAAACAGAAAACAGATGTCGTGTAGAAAAAAAAAAATAAAAAGAAACCCGAGGAAGTGAATGTATATAGCTGATTATAATCCTCGCCGACTCAAGATGAGGTTAAATTGACCACATAAAATTTAAACCCTGTATACTGAAAAAAGTTTGGTTATAACTACTAAATGTATAGTGAAATAGTATCAATTAAATATTTTGTCAATATAACCAAAAATAATTTTATTTTACTAAATGTTTAGTAAATATTGTTAAATCTGTTATAAGTTACTAAATATTTAGAAAAGTAAAATTATTTTTGGTTACATTGACCAAATATTTAATTGATACTCTTTCACTATATGTACATTTGGTAGTTATAACCAGTCTTTTTTTCAGTGTAAATTTAAAATACAAAAAATATATATATAAATCACGTTATGAAATCAAGATGTGTAGCCAAATATGTGTCATGAGTCAAAAAGAATCGAGTATTGCAAAAACGAATGAAAAATATATAGAAGGTAATCAAATAAAAAAATAAATAGAAGATAATCAAATACGTAGCATCGTATAATGTAATAAAGAAATATTTCACTGGCATAGCACATCAATTCATTCAAATTAACAACCGATCAATCTTGAAAATTGAAAAAGGAATTAAATATTCACTTAACTATTCAGCATGGCTGAAGTGTAATCCGAATCAGTGTCCGCATTCGGTTCGCTTGAAAATTACAAGTAGGTTCATCGGCTCGAGGGCCACCGCTATCTGTGAGAGAAAGTGCACCGCAGGGGTGCGTTCGTTCCCACCGATCGTTGCGGGGCACCTCGGAAGACGGCGTCACGAAATTAATTGGATGGGCGTTAAATCCGACAGTGTGCTCGTCTGACTTTCGCACCGTGCCTTCCTTATCGCGCTCATTTATACGTTTCAATAAGATGACGATGCTTAAAGCGAGGAAATACTGACGTATAATGTCGCGTATATGAGGTCGTTTTCGATCGAGGTGTTGTTAACTGCGCGATCCAATTAATACCGAAAGACGGGAGTAACGGGAAGATCTTTAAATTGGCGACACCAGGAGAGACAATCAATTATAATCGCCCGGCTGTTTTATTATAAACATGACAGTTGGTTTCGAACGGCAATAATTATAAAGGATCTCATATTCAGAAAATTTAAACGATTAAAATAAAATACTCGATGAATCCAATTTAATTGATAATTATATCACTGGCTTGTCGGTCACCGCGCTCAGGTGCCCGCCGTAAAATTCTTATTGATCGTGGAACAGAACAGGAACGGCAAGTAGAGGCAAGCAGAGGCGAGCAGAGGAGGAAAGGAGTAGAACCAGGTGCCCGTGCGTTTGTTAACCGCTCGATCGGCCACACAGAGACGGGGGCCCGGGGGCGCAAAAAGATGCGTGTGGCATCCGCGGTGGCTCATTAACCGAGCTACCTCTAAATTGGCCCCGCGGCAGCTCCGCAGCTACTTCTTAGGCAACCCGTGGAATATTTATACCCGCCGCGTGGCGAAGACCGACCGTCCATCCGTCCGTTAGTTCGTTCGTTCGTACCGTTCGATTCGTCCGGGCACACTCGACTCGAGAAACGACTCCGGAATTCTTATCGGTGATGATTTACGCAGTCACACCCGCCGAAAATTGCCCGCGCCGTATGGCGCGATTTATTCCGCACGACTGACCCACTTTCGCGCGATATTATCAACTCACTCGGCTGATTTACGGAGATGAAAATGTAATAAGTTCTCTCTCCGAGAGAAACAGAGAAAGAGAAAACTTGACCCCAAATGCGATAACCTATTAACAACTCGTTATATTAAAATACGATTAATGAAATGATATGATTGTACTTGTGTACGTTTTATTTTCTTCATTCTCTAAGGCGTTCATGATTTTCTGCCGCCTATAAATATGGAGGCTATTTTGTAAGGCCGCAATTTTTCCCGAGTACGCCTCGAAATTAAAAAGAAAAAGAAAGAAAGAGAGAAATTGCAGGGAGAAGGGGGCGTGAGCGCAAAAGCGAGTGCTTTATTGCGCTTCGAGTAAATCGTAAAAATCGGCCTCTCTCTCTCTCTCTTTCTCTCTCGCCGTGTGCGCGGGATCGGATAGGCCGCGGCGACGTAAGTTACCACCGCCATGCATCGTCGTAGGTAAACTTATCGGCCACGGCGAGATGGCGAGTGACTTTTTCCGCCGTGGCTCGTGTTCCTGATTTACGGACCACGAGTTCAACGTGGCGCGGGTATATAGGTAGGCAAGACAGTCTACGTGTGTACACGTACGAGCAAGTGGTGGACGCACGCTTACTTAGACGGCGTAACGCTTTACGCGGCTTTTAACGGTATATACGCCGCCGTAACGAGGCGATACATACGTACATAATGACGCCCCTCCCGTAAATTGCTTAAGATCGGCCCTTATAATCTCGATTCGAGTGTAACCAATCTCGATATCGCCCGACTACGTTAACGGGTCTTCGCTCAGATGAGGAGGCACCGGCAAATTGGAATACCGCGTTAATACAGCGAAAGATAATCGATAGAATGAAAAACGTAGAGGCGATAGACTGCGCAAACATATTCACGTATCTGTGTCCTCGATGAGGCTTATCTGGTACCACGGATTGATAAGTATCACAAGGCGATAGTGTTAGAAATGTTGCCAATATTGAAACAATAGTTGGCGTCAGGAAGATCCAAAAGCGTGTGAGGAATATTTCTTTTTTTTTTTAGAAATCCTTACAAAACGCGTTAATAAAAACGGCCATAATCTTGCTTGCAGTTTGGTGGTAAAATCGCATGTTACTTCGCCGCACGAAAGTGCCTGTCGAGGCAACAGGACACGGAATGTTAATATAATCGCCGGGGGAAGGGTCCCGCGATCCTGATGTCCTCAATTGATACCGTCGTTTTAACGATCTACTTATACAAGGTGTTATATCGCAGTATTTTCCACAACTTCTACGTCTCGTATATCTTAACCACCAGGAAGGAACCGAAAGGTAATTATAATTCCGCGCTGGATTACAATATCCGCAATGTGTGTATGGAGTAGCAGCACGGATGTACACGGTTTGTAACACACAATAGGTATAATAAATGCGATGTAAGCAAACGGCAACGCTACGATCGTGCCGTTGCGAGTAGTGCAGCTGCCAGTTATCACTGCGCCAAATGCGGCCTATGGCGAGCGGCACAACGAAGCCATGATATAATGATACAGATGCATGTTTAATATCGTAATTGCAGTATGAAAGACTTCACAACACGCAGAGAAAGAATTAGCCAACGAAACTAAAAAAACTATATAGCCATGGCAGCTAAGATGCACTAAAAAAAAAGACTGGTTATAACTATCAAATGTATAGTGAAATAGTATCAATTAAATATTTGGTCAATGTAACCAAAAATAATTTTACTTTTCTAAATATATAGCAACTTATACCAAATTTGATAATACTCACTAAACATTTAGTAAAATAAAATTATTTTTGAAATAAGAACGCCTTCTACGGTCAAGCTGGATCTTAGTGCTTTTTATAAATTTTACTTGTGTGATTTTTATATACCTTTTTTCAAATTCAACCGACTACGCGCCGAATTACTTTTCCGGTCATAACGCAGCTATAAGTTGAACATGAACAGGTAATATCACATTTATTAAATTAGAAATAATTTAATAATTAGCGATGCTAACTTGCATCTTGATGTTAGATCCCTTATCCCCCCTGAAAAAACTGTAAAGAATTTATTGCGAAAAATCACAAGTAAAATTTATAAAAAGCACTAAGATCCAACTTGACCGTAGAAGGCGTTCTTATTTCAATTTGTATGTATTACATTAATGGTCGAACATCTCCAATTTTAAAATTATTTTTGTTTATATTGACAAAATATTTAATTGATACTATTTCACTATACATTTGATAGTTATAACCAGACTTTTTTTCAGTGTGTATGCTTAAAATAGGAACAGTTAATGTCGTTGCTGTAAAAGCTCAATTTATTAAAATGTTCACTAAAATGTAGTAGCTACATGGAAAGAACGATTTCGCTGAAGCATCTAAAAATTTAGCTGGGTACAGATCTAAAAATAATTTTGTTGGGCCGCCAAAATAATTGTGATGGATGTTCAAGCGTGATGAGCAATGCTGAGAAAAGTTTCGACATTCCAGCAATCAGTTTGAGCGTCCAACGTAATTATTTTGATGGCCTAACGAAAGTATTTTCAGATTTACATCCAGCTAAATTTTTAGATACTTCAGCAAAACCGTTCTTTCCGCGTACAAAAATATTCGCTGGTAAAAATATACGTGGCGTTCTATAAACAATAGCGATTCAAATGCACATAAAATATTGAAGAACACATCTACCATTTTCTTAACTATTCGTTAAAGCATGCTTTTAAATTTTAGTTAACAAAGTTATATTTCGCAGCAATGTATTTTGTCTTTAAAAACTTTAACAACTTTTAATAATAACAGAAAAATTTGAACTAGCTACTGACATTTAGCTAGTTCAATTCATTTCTAATTGTAAGTCGTTTCATTATGTGAATAATATATCTGAGCCCGCTCTATATTACATTTGCAGATGTATTTTGAGAAAATATTAAAATTGAGTGCAAATGAAAAATTAAAAAGGGAAGTGAACGATTATAAACTTTTAACATTTCCAGAGATATTTCAAGATTGCTTTGCTAGAAGATTTCTATGGGAGTTGCGTTTCTGTTTACTTGTTAGCGTTCCCGTTCCTGCGTGGCGCCAGTTTCCCATCGCGGATATATATTTTCTCCGGGCGTGATTAGTTAAACGTCGTTAGGATCGCGCGTGACAGCAGTCCCGGTGGTGCAAGCGCCAAAACCTGGAAGCGATTTATAAGCATCCACTACTAGGATGCGGCATTGAGCCGGAGTTCTCGAATTGGTAAGAAGAAACCAGCCCCATTTCAACCACGTCCCTTTTCCCCTCTGCGTTCCCCGCCCTCGCCAGCGCGTGACCGAAAATATTTCTCGACGAATCACTCGTCGTTCGTGGCCTAATTGGCTGAACCCCATACAAAACTACGGCGCCAAGAAGAAACGTGCCTACATATGATGCTGCATCCGTAGTACATAACAGAACCTCAAGATTTAAAAAAGTTATATCAAACTCAACAATTTTTAGTTACGTTATGTTATAAAAATAACATAAAACTAACAAAAATAAAAATTATGTAAAATTGTTTAAATTTTAGTGTTTTAGATTACAGCTGTAAAATATCTAAAAATTTAGCTGGATATAGAGCTGAAAATAATTTTGTTAAACTATAATATCAAAACAATTATTTACGACTCTTAAGCTGGTTGTTAGAATATCAAAAAACTTTTTACAGCATTGTTCATGCTTAAACGTTCTTAATAATTACTTTGATCTAACAAAATTATTGGCAGATCTATACCTAGCTGAATTTTTAACTACTTCAGCAAAATCATTCTTGCCGTGTAGACTAATTAATCTAATCTCTCTAAATAAAATTGCAAAATTTTCTTGCAATGCATGCAAAAGTATGACATAGTATACATATAAGTAGAATAAAAGCAGAATATGTATGTAGAGTAGGCTACTAATATGGAATAGGAGTTTCTTTTTAAACAAAGCACTATATTCAGATGAAAATCGCTGGAAGTTATTGTAATTGTTGCAAAACATGCTAGAATGAAAGCGTTGTGCAACAATGGTTTTCTTCTATACCACTACTTATTTATTTTTATTGCTCCTGGAAATATCATAGCATTATCTTAATCGTGTTCCCAGAAGTTCAAAGTAAATTCTTTAATGTGTATATTTCATAAATGCTTTCAATAATACTGTATGAATAGTAATATTATCCTATTCAATTGTAATTCTTAACTGACTTCTTTCTTTATTGACTTGGGAAGATTTTGTTTATCATATCAAGATGTGCAGGTAATATGAAATACTTAAAGGAACATGAAGTACAATATAATATATTATAGCGTTTATATTATAACGCTTTTTATTTTTCATAAGAAATATAATTATGTATATCTCATAAACTTCCGTATTTTAAATTTATTTTTCATGCAATGGCTCTTATTTTATATAAACTATTATTTTAGATTACTCAAGTATAAAAATATAAACGTTTTTGTTCTTACTATACCTAATAATAATATTTTAGATTATAATGTTTATTTTACATTTTAATAATTTCATGATTTAGATTTAATTTTATCGATATATTTAAAGGGTCAAAAAAGAGCGATAATATTTGGATATTAATGTAAAAATATAATTATAACATAAAGGTATTACATGTACGTTTCGGGCTTACTTGTAATACCTTTATGTTATAATTATATTTTTATATTAACATCCAAATATTATCGCTCTTTTTTGACCCTTTAAATATATCGACATTGCGCATGCACATATAGAGCTAGAATTACACTTTGTATTTAATTTTATCTTTTTTATTGTTAATGTTATTTTATTTGTTATATGCCATTGTACAGTAAAGATATGAACTATATTTAACTGTATTTTGACCAGTTTACATAAACCGATCAAAGTTTGCACTTTATTTCTTATGTTTTTCATTATATGTATTATTTCTAAAATTTAATCCGTATTTTTTTGTTAATACTGAAGTTGAATTCACATTTTGGAGACTTTCACATTAATTAGACGTTGTAACTAACATATTTTAAAGAGTTTTGCATAAATTAGAAATCTTAATACATTAATATAAAAGTAACGTGTTAATTTAAAAACAGGTATTTCATATTACCTGTCTTTATTTATACATGTCTTTACTCTACGTATATCTACGTAGACTTCGCGGAAGTACCAAATTTCCTGTTGCAGGAGACACAGGGTATAGCGAGCCGACGCCAGCTAGTCGTCGAGGCGTTGCTGCCGATCAATCACGAGGAGTCGTCGATCCCGGCCCCTTCGGCCCTATCTCCGGCCCTCCTACGCGGTAGATAAATGACAGGACGTGATGCTGGCGGCGTCGCGCGTGGTCCTTGCGAGACCGCTCGTGTTCTCACGTATCTTACGGGACGAGCGGCCCGTAACGTAACACCAACAGGTCGCGGGCTGGGGTGGCTCAACGATTGCGAAGGGTGGTCAATGTTTAGCCTGACAGCAAGTGTTCTCTAGAGTAGTATCATGATCTCTTTTGTTGCGCGCCGATGCAAGTCTTGCCAACGTCCTCCAGTGGCTTCGGCCAGCTCGTAAACAGCCGACCGGTGCAACGCGGCTTTGCGGAAACATGCGTGCAGCACGTGTTGCGACGCGTTTTCACATGCCGTCGCGTGACTACTTGAGATTCACCAGATACCAGTTCGCCGATCGAGTTTCTCGAGTGCACTTAGTCCACGCGAAATGGCGGGCCACTTGCGGACACATCTTTGAACTTGGCCAAGCCAACTTGATTTAGTTTACGTCGCATGTAGAAACACAAACGTTTTTCACATTTTAATGAGTAAGTAGTATTCGAGTATGCGGAAACAAGCCTCCTGGGCTCAAGCTGTCCTTAAGCTGATGAAGCACTCGAGAACTCGAGATGTCTCTCCGTCGCTATAACCTACTGGAATTCAGAGCGGCGCGTCGAGTAAACGTTAACGGAGTCGCCAGATTCTCTAGTCCGGATATAACTGTCACCCGTGACGTCGTTGTACGTTATGCTAATAATTAGGAGACTCACGCCCACGCCATTCTCGCGTCCTGAAACTATTTAGTTGCCGAGTGATCTCCCGAGATTCAGATTCTCTTCGCGGACCACGATCAAATGTATTTTAAAGCGTAAAAAGAAAAAAAGGAAACGGAGAAAGTACCGACTTTATACGAAAAAATATCCTATTCTAGTTTCAAATAGAGAAAATTTGCATAAAACATCACGGATGAGATACGATATAAATTTTTCTAAGGTTTCACATTCCATTTCTTATCTAGAATATAAGATTACAATTTACGAGTGTAGATATTTAGAGAAGGCAGCTTATCGCACGGAGAAAAGTCGTGAGCTGTAAACTTTCTTTCTACCCTGCCGCGGTAATTGATAGAAACTGTGCAGTTCCGCTAGGTGTAAATTACGAGGCAGACTCGTGGCTTCATTTCGGGCGACATTTCGAGGAAGGGAGGCGTTACCGTGCCCTGTAGACGGAATCGAGTAACTAATGTAAGAACGGGAAACTCGGGGACGATTCAGGCAACGGAAATGTCTCCAGTAAACTACTAATCACCATAAACCACCGGGCTACACGTGTTACGAATTCTCGGCGCAGAGGAATCACCGCGCCTCTCTCTGTACCTCTCTCGCGTTTGTCGTCCCCTCGGGGAAACCTCAGACGTTTACCTCAGCGCTTCTCTCGACTTCTTGGTACTGCCCTCTCGCGTAATATTCCTCTAGCGAACAACGCACCCCCCCGTTACGACGTCTGTGACCGGCGATGATATATCCTGCGACCGTGTGACACAGAAGTCACATGGCCATTCAGAGAGCGCGACAAATTAAAAACATATAAATCAAGTGCAACGTGAGAAAAAGTGATTTATCCTGATTTACATAGCCTCTTCAATTTATAAATATCAAAACGTAAACCTGTCTCGCGATATATTTATCAACGCACATCGAGACCCCTTGCGTGGGGTCTGCGTGTTGTAATAAATAAGCATCGACGAAAAATACATTGTTCACCAAGTGATCTAATACGCCATGCATCAGTGGTTATATTCCTCTTTCTTCCCGGTATTTCGATATCGGCGTATGCGATCGCCCGATTCGCATGGCGATAATTCTAGCTAATCTATCGCAGCGTGTCGATGGGCAATCGATTGCACGCTCAGGCTCGGAAGGACGAGGGGAAGGGGACGAAGCAGACGAAGCACCGGGTGCAACTGCATAGCCATCCCACTGCGGAGATTTTAGCCGAACAAACACGCCCACGGGGTAACGCATCCTCCTAAGTCGTCGACATAGCGTACCAAGACACAAGATACTATCTATCTCTCTCTCTCTTTCTCCCTCTCCGTCGAAGGCGAGAGGACATGAAGGGGAAAAGGGAGAGACATTCGTCTCGCATTAGCATATACACGATGAACGAGAGAGAAGAGCAATGCAGAGAGGGACGAGGGGGACGTGGAGTGAAGAGGGAGAGACTGTCTTAGTTCAAAGGGTGGAGCTCTTATTCCCTTTCTTTCGGCAAGTTGCCACATTGCCAAAGATCATTTTTACGAAATATTTACTACATTCGTAATTATTTAGCGTCAATCATTTGTAAAAATTAAAAGGGCAACGTATTTCTCTACTTCTCACAAATAAGAGCGTCTTATCTGCTATGGAAGATCTATTTTTTCGTGACTGCCATAATTCTTCGTTAGTTTTGACAGTAAAATGATAAAAAAGCTTTAAATATCGTGCACCAAGATCATTTAAACGACGAGACCAGCAGACACGTTTTTTTTTTGTCTCTCGGATCGGTTCTTCGGAAAGAAGTGTCGCAGAACACATCTGACAGCGTAAAACAGATATAGTGTAATAAAAGTCGACGTTTTTTTTCTCGGAGTGTTTACGAGCAAAAAACCTTACGCCGTTATGCTTTCGGTGCCACGTGCGACATAAGCTCAACCAGAGAACGCTGGTCCCCGATTCTTCCCTATTTGTAAGGAACTGTCGGAAAGCTCGACTCGAGGCTCGACTCATTATCGCGTCAATAATGTTTACATCCGGGGGACAGTCGTTGACGAGATAAACGCCTCAAATGACACGATAAGTGCGGGAGAAGGTAGTTTCTTCCCATTTTTTTTCCCCTCCTTTTTTTTTAATTAACGTCATCTGTGTACGTTGAGATAAGGCACAGGTGAAACGGATAAGGTTACATTCCTAAGTTGTGATGCGATTCCACGGACGGGCGAATGCTTTACCGCCACTTCGAGTCAATAATGTGCGAAAATGTAATCGTAAAATACACCTTAAGAGATACGGAAAGAGAAAGAGACCGTATCGCAATCTCTAGGCTGACCGGGATCACCTGCCTCCACTTATACCTCTCATCCCGACGATTCTCACGACGCCATTAACTTACGCTCGTCGAATAATCAGGTGTCACGGTCGATATTTATTAATTATATCATATTAATCCTCTCGACCGGAGAGGCGAGCGATTACGGGACGCGTCTCGATAAAACGAGCCAACCGCGCCCGCGCCTCGTTCGAGGATGGTATCCTTCACGGCGAGTGGATATGATAAACCATCGGATAAGGATCGAGGAGAGTGGCTCTCGGAAAGAGCAGAGAGACTGAGAGAAAGAATGAGAGGAAGAGAGAGAGAGAGAGAGAGGAGAGTAGGAGGCGGGAGGGGAGGGGAGGGGAACGAGAACGTGAAACGAGAACGCCGTAGTCGCCCAAATTAAATCCTCGGACGTCGAAGCTGTAGCGGACCGTTTGCTCTGTGGAGAGGATCGAGGGCCAAAAAGATCGAGAAAAAATTTTACGAGGGTCTAACGGGTGGGTTGGGTCGCCCCACGATGTATACGAGGAGGTATATCCCGCCGCATCCGGACCCATGGACCGTCCGTCCGACGATGTACAACGTCCGACGTTCCTGCGGCGTGCACGGGACCCCGGGCCGGAGGTTCTGGCGCCGCGTTGGGCACAAAGTCACTGGATCTCGTTCGCCTTATCCGTCCCTCCCGCCCGCACATCGCCAGAGCGCACCGCGTGCACCGGCTTCCTCTTCTCTCGCGTTCCATCGCGGGCCGTATAGGGAGAGTTGTTAAAGTTATATTGCCGGGCGTTAAAGCGACGCGAACGTCGCAAAAACAATATGACTTTATTGCCATCGGCCGAGACGAAAGGGAAGCTGAAATGGTCGCGCTGGTCTCTCGTGATATTTAGGGACGCGAGCGCCTGGTGTTTGTCAAGGAAACTTGCGACAGTTTCCCGAACTCGAGAGGCACCGTCGCGAAAGAGACAAATCGAGTTATGAAACGAATAAAGAGTGATCTGAAAACCTTGTGTTTTTTTTTTGTTTAATACTTCAATAGTTAACTGCATTATTCTCGCCACGAGGACTGAATTATCGCTCACGTGAGCAACGTGGCACGCAAATTATGCGTTCTTTCTCAAGACTGAACGACGAACGGCGGCTACAGGTAAATTGGTGGTGCACGAGTGTGTCTTTCCATTCGCTCCTCGCGCGCCCACGTGCGCGTTCTTCGCTGTAGCAGGTTTCGAAATATATGACCCACCAGCCGGCGGAATCGTCGAACCGGTACGCGCCGGTGCGAGCCCGCCGTTTTTGACAACAATTTCCACTTAGTGCCTCCGCGCGAGACATTTGAGACCCGGGGATTCTTGGGGAATCGTAAGCTCGAATGTTGTACCGGACGTGATGCGGACAAATCTTGCGTCACTGTGAGCAATGACGAATCGTTGATTGCTTCTCTCTATAGAATTTAGTTGAAAAAAAAAAAAAACAAAGATTTTAGACGTAACACGTTGAAAAACACGCAAAGTTTATATTGGCTTTAAAAAATGAGTGTCAAGCTATTCTCAAGGCTGTCTTTCCTAGTGGATTAAACTGGCGCCAATTTTCTTCAACAAGTCCGTTAAACGTAAGCTCGATAACAAAAATTAGAGGAATATAAAATCGACTTTATGATGATAAATCTCTCTAATCCGCCTCTTATCTTCCCCTCAATCATTCACATCGTCGTGGCTCATTGAGAGTGTGAATAGGTGCCTCCCCGCGACGAATTATGCGAGGAGCGGCCAAGATGTTTATCATCCGAATGAATTCAGGAGCGCGAAGCCAGGGGGAGGTGTGGCGAAGGGAGAGCCGCGACTCTGACGGTTAGGGTGGTGGTGGTGGTGGTGGTGGGAATGTTCGTCCAAGGTGTTGACACAACGGGAGCGCCGTGAGTGGAGGCGTCGCTACAAGCAAGCCTCATTCACACCTCCGCCTCTCTCGTTTCTTCTCCTCATCACGATCCCTTTAACGTCGCCGAAGACCCCACGTTGTTCTTCTCGAAAGACGATGATTCCCCGATACTGTTACGCTATCCGATCGTGATTAGTTACAATCGTTCCGAATAAAGCCGGATTAAAGTCAACATTAACACAGAATTAATAATTCGTTAAAAGATTTTTGTATAAAAACGTGGCTTAATTCTGAATTATTATATGCCGGTTTGATAATATCATCCCGATGATGCTCTTAACTTCTCGTTTATTCTACTTTGTTCGCGTCGCCAACAAAAAAAAAAGCGGACAGGATTAAAGCAACAGTCGCAGATTAGCAAACAAATGTCCGATTGTTCACATAATGCGCTTACTCTCGTGGGCTACATCCGGTCGGAACCCGAAAAGACGGCTCCTCGATGAGCGCTCGTCAGGGAGGGAAGGCGGATTACAAAGTTTAAAGAGCGTTTAAAAAAGAGAAATCTCGTTTGTGTCTGGGCGCGATATTCGGGCGGCCCCGAGGCCGGCCGTATCTTTGAGACATCGGCCGATTATTGGTCGTCAAGATCGTTCGGGGGTCTCCGATCGGTGAAATTAGTCGTATTTGTATGCTCGTCCAGGCGGCGAAGGTGTGGACCACGAGAGGGGCTGAAGGGTGAGTAGGTGGAGCGGAGCGGGACCACCCAGCCCGTGTCAGCGGCGCGAGTGTTAGCATAACGCGTGGGCGCCATTCTTTCCTCTTTATCCTCCTTCTTCACCCTCCTCTTACACCCCTTGTTCCAGATCGGCAAAAGTCGTGAGCCTTACCGCGACTATGTGCCCGCGATGCAGATCCTCCTGAAAAATCGCGACCAACAGGAAACTCGATATTGTTTCTCTATTGTCTATTCAGCGATTTATAAAATCAATATCGTGAAACATGTGTTTTATCATATTGAAATCGTACCATCAATATTCATTGGACAACATACTCTTCGAACTTTTTTGAATTCCGTAAAATATTCAGAGAAATTCGAGAAGCCGATTCTGAGAGAACTAAAATCCGAGAAGGTCATTAGTGATGAAATATTTGACGAGTGCGAAAGTTTTGATGGGTTTTCAACCAACATTTTTTTAATACCGAAAGACGGTCGATCTGTCAATGCTCAATTTATCAAGAACTTCTATTGAAATTCGTGGATTTGTATCCATTAAATTGCGCATGCTGTCATCGTCAGGTATCAGAGACCGTCCGAAGTGTAATTTGTCTTTGAGGTTGAAATTACCTCGTTTAAATTTAGCGAAGCATCTTTCGCAGGTTGGAATTGACACAGTATTCTTTCCGAATACATCACAAATATTGTATAAAATTTTGTATGCTATTTCGAATATTTATTTCTCCCCGAATTCACATATTATTATTACACGTACACTGAGAGAAATCGTTTGGTAGACTAGTGATCAAATAAATTTTATAGTTACTGGTACCAAAAACTTAGTTACATTTAACAAAACTTTTTGTAATTTGTTGTATGAAAATAATTATTTGGTTAAAGCTACAAATTGTTTGGTCAAAACAACTATATATTTAGTAACAATCACTATAAAATTCATTTGATCACTATTCAACCAAACTTTGATTGATTTTACCAAACATTTCTCTCAGTGTAGATAAAACCTTTCTTCGCTCCTTTTCATTTTTATTTAAAAACCGTCATAACTTACTCGAATTTAGCCGATTTCTTTTCTAAACGACAGCAGACATCGTTGGCTTTTTAGTGAAATACAATATATATCATGTCTGTCAATAGTTCAATATTGAAAAAAAGTTCTATTAAACAACATCTATTAAAAACTTTTGCACTCACCTAACATCTTTCAGAGGGGATCATTAATAAACGAACAAATCAAGGACGAAACCAATCCGGCGTTGTGCCAACGGATGAATGAATTCCTTCATCGAGCAGGTGAGAGTTTTATAAAGGCAAAAAATATTTTGGCGCGATGTAGTAGTGTGACTAGCTCACCGAAGCGAAAGATTCGACGACCGAGCTTTTCATATCTACTATTTCTTCTGCCGGGAAGAACAGGTGGTACCTTTCAGAGCGCGGAAGATCTCATGAATAATTCCACAAGCCGCGAAGAATAATCGATAACTTTCTGAAGAAATGCGTCGCAGCCGGTGTCAAAGAGTGTAGCATTTCCCGCTACAGAGAGAGTTGTCACTCGCCGACGGAGGAAACTTTGCGATTACATTTCCCGGACAAGATAGATAAACGGATAGCGAGAAAGTTGAATATTCGTGATTTTATTTAATGTAGAAGCTACGGAACGGTAAGCGATTGTAAATGCATCGAGTCTCACGTCGTCGTAAATCTTCTCGATCTTGCTTCACAAGTTTCGATTTAAGTTTACTTGGTGCAAAATTATTTTGCATTAACATCGCCTTCACACCGTCACTGGTGCATCGATGATACGAAATGTTAAATTACCTCAATTACGCCGGGACACACCTACAAAATTAATAACGATGGCCAGGAGAGGCGCTCGGGCCGATATTAAAATCGGGGTTAGAGTAATGCGATGACACGCGGCGATAGCGTTGACGGCGACGCGCGCCAGGTGATAACTTGGCGTAAGCCAGTAATGGGAAACGTCGTGACGGGCGCGATTTCATACGCGAGTTGTCTCGGCCGCCGAAGGGGTTCATAGGAGGATCATCTTAACGACCATCTAGATAGGTGACGGTGAAATGATCTGTAAGAAAACCGGTGGCGAATGATATCCTCCGGCGGCCATTAATCAAAGGACAGGAGCGCTAATGAACCTGCTGGAAATCACGGGCCGGAGAAACTGTTTGGTTCCAGCTGAGCCCCTCCTCCCAACCGCTCTCTGCCACTCCGCACCGCGCGCGTGTCTTCGTCTTTGAATCCGTGAAACCCCCGGAGGGCGAACGAATTAGTGGCCAAACAAATGAACGCGAGGGCTCGCGAACATCGAAGTGATTGAGGAGTTTATGGAAAGTTATATTTGTTCCTGAAGGACGCAGCTGTAACTGCATATGTTATCAACGACAGAAAAAACAGAGAGAGAGAGAGAGAGAGAGAGAGAGAGAGAGAGAAATCGTCTGCAAGTCTGAAATACATATTATAGATTGCATTTTCCATCAAACTGTCCCGAGAAAATTACGAAAATCCTTTGCAAGCGGACGGAATTGAGAGCTTGCATGGTAAGCTTTAGTTTAGTTCTTTTTTTTTCCTTTTTCTCCTTCAATATATTTAATCGCAATTTGTAAAGACCGACAATGTAGCTCTAATAAATAGCAAGCCTTCATTATGCGCGGAGGCAAAATATCGCGGTCGATTCAAAATTGCATAGGAGGCCGTTCGTCCGACAAGCGCGCCAATTATCCATGCGATAGATACGATAAGTCGCGACTGCGTATCATTTGCAGTATTGTTTTCTCCAAAATCCCTTTCTCTCTCCCTCGCCTTCATCCCAATTACTCCATGCCCCCGGGGCAACCGATCTCCGCCATTATCGGATGACACGGCCCGGCGCTTTTATGTTTAATTGATATTTTTCGTAACTCCCCCAAAATCCAATAAAGAGGCGCCCCGGCAAACAGATATAATTCCAGGTCCCGACATCGCTCTCGTTAAAATATTTCTGATGGAAAATATCGCGTGCACGATCGATCGATTGAAATTTAAAAGCCCGCCGAGGAACGAAAGCCTTCGATTAATTCGACGCGGAAGTTCCATTACAAATATTTTAGCACGGACCAGCTCCTGAAGCGTTTCCGTTTCGCAATTAAAAATACCTTATCCCCGCGCTAAATGCACACGTGGAAATTGTATAATATTGCAGCATATTCATTCTTTCATCGCGAAGAAAGAACAGCTGTAAATTGGATGTAATAAACTCTCTGCCTTTCATTTCGTTTTCCGTGATTTATATATTTTTCTCTTCTGTGCCGTCGCACGTAAAAAAATTTCGAAAACAGATAACATCTAGACAAAGCATAAAACCGTAGCCCACTTGAAATGAAACTGCTCCCTTTTCTGTTTTCATGCCGAATAATGTTTCCCCCGCGAAAGGAAACTCGAATGTATTTTTTTTTTTTTCTATTCTCCCCTTCCGCTTCATTCTCGATTTATTGGAACGTGCTGTCCGGGGTTACAACCGAGCCCCACCGCGGCGCCGAAAATGTTCAGCAAAATTAAATGAACAATTCGTTACGGGGAGTAACGACCTTGCGCATCGCAATGGCCTCTCCTCCCTCGTGACCACAAACGGTGGAATTCGTAACGCAACTATATTAATTAATCACTATCTATCTATCCCCTGAGAAGTATTTCAGCTTTTCTTAAGCGATATTGGCACATCCACGGGCGTATATGTGAATTATACGAATAATTGCATCAAGTATAGAATATATATAAAAAAAATTTACAGCAATAAAAACAATAAATCGAATTTTTTTCTCGGAAAGTAACCGACATCTTTCCGGAAAATAAGAGCTATAATTTCACAAGCCGTCACAAACAGTTGACGTTTTGCGTAAATCCCTGAGAACATTTTGAGAAATCGAAACCCGAGAGGAGGGGACGTGCGGTCAGAAAGGTCCAAAGAAAGATACAATCTCGTCTTAACGATCGTTTAACGATGGCCGTGCGGTTCTTGAGTGGCGCCAGGTCTGCGTTTCGCTGCAGCGAGCGCAATCCGAGGACAGGACAGGAAAGGACCGATAAATTTCCCAAAGTCAGTACAAAGCTATATATTCCAAGTGTTTCAACTCTAATGCGTCCGTGAAGCGAAAAAATATTAGCAGTAAATTTCCCGCAGGAACTGTTGCACGCAGTGCGGAATTTTTGTCGCAGACTTTACCGCGGCATTTTGAAAATTCTCTCTCATTAACGCCGGCATATATATTTTTATATATGTAGCATGATTTACCGGATAAAAGCGGAAGTGCTCTACGTGTCTACCGCAAATGTGTGCGGTTAGAATGAAAAGTGCCTCAGAAATTGCCGTACTTTGTTTCAACTACTAACTGTTACATAAATATGTAATGCGCAACATTTTTTAAAGAAAAAAATGACAAAAAAAGTTTAATAGTTTCTAGAGATCTGTACATATATAGAAATATATCAAAAAATCATATGTTAAATATTTCACGTGATTAAATCAAAGATTTTAAGCACATTATACAAGAAGCATAAATCACTATTTTCAAAATAAGTAATGTTTAAAATATGCAACATTTTAAAAAAAAAATTAGTAAAAGAGTCTAATAATTTATAAATCTGTACATGAAAAAAATAATTTTGAAATATCTAAAAATTTTATTAGATATAGAAAAAGAGTCTGAAAATAATTTTGTTGGCCAAAATGATTATGTAAAATACTCAAGCTGGTTGTTAGAATGTCAAAATTTTTGTATTGCATTATATTTGAACATTTTTCATAATTATTTTTAGATATTTTAACAAAAATATTTAAAAATAATTATGTTAAAAGTTTAGATATTTTAACAAAATCATTCTTTCCGTGTACGTATATAAAAATATATCGAAAATAATATTTTTAACATTTTTATATGATAAATCGAGAATTATATTTAATGCATTCTATATCGATAAATCACTTTTTTTTAAATATAACGCGATATTTTTTAGAGAACATTCGATAAAAGAAAGTCCAATAGTTTCTTAGATTTATATAGTATGTGATAAATGGAAATAGGTAAGATTGATGTATTATGTGATAAATTGAAAATCATATTTTAAGCATTCCATATGAAAGCATAAATCACTCTTTTAAAAAGATAATTCGCAATTAGTCTCGGAATTATAACTCGTATACAGGATATGATAATTCGCTTTTTCTGGTATTTCTCGTGGATACTATGTTGGTGTCACTTACAAATTAACAGCAGACAAGACTCGCCGCAAGATTTACGACGGCGTCGCCACGTTTTCGACCCTTGAGACGTAAATCCGCTCGTAACGGCGCAAAAAAAGAGAGCGGATTCATTATTCATATCTTGCGGTGTATATCGTGAAATACTGTGCGTTCGTACCTGCGCGCGGATGTTTTCCTTCGGAAGCCGGAGAAGCGGAAAAGGGCGAGTCAAGTCGGAGCAAAACGGGAGAAATGGTTCAGGACAGGCTAGGGCTGCAGCCAGCTCGTTAAGGTAAGACAACCGAGCCGATAGCGATCGGCTAATCTTCGTCGAGTTCGCTTAGGTCGCGTTTTTCTGTATTTTCGAGAAAGAGACAGACGTGAGCCAAGTATTTGTTCTTCTCAACGCAGCGAGATATGCCAGAGCAATTAGGACTCGTCGGAACCTGCTGCGCGACTAATTAATATTTCCAACGAAATAATTTAATACTCTTACAGATCATATTTTATCAATTTACTTTACTCTAAATGTTTTACGTTATACATTCGTTATCGTTCTCATCAAATAAAATGATGTATGCGACGAAACGGTGTTTGCTTCCAAATTGTATTAATTTAAAAAGTTGTAAAATATTTCTCAGCTATATTAGAAAATTTGATAGCGCGGTAACTGTCAAGTGTAATAAAATGAAAATAAACGAGATGAGAAACATCCTCCACGAGAAACTACCAAGATAGATCTGTTTGTGTGCGTGACATCGAATCAAGCGGAATATCGGGCGATCAACGCCAATGGCGTCGTTAACGCCGGGTTGAGGAGATAACGCAGGTAGACGAGGAAACAAACGAGAGAGGATTAAGAGGGTGCCGTTTAATTCGAGGGTTCGCTTTCATAACAGCGATCCCGAAGGAAGCGTCCGGTCTGTGTGGGAGGAGTCGGTTCGCGGAGAGCTGTCGACTTGGTGCGAATGCCCAACACGTATGCGTGCACGTATATACGTGAATATAATAGCCGAGGCGACGGACCACGAGCGCGGTCGTTAACGAGCATTCGTAGCCGCATTAAAACGAAACCTGGATCCTTATCTGTGCAGCGTGACACGATACGCGCGGTTCATGCTCTCCCCCACGTACGTACACGGAGTGCCCCGGGGTACACGCACCTTCTCTCTCTCCTTTTCGACTCTAGATTCTCGCGTGAGCTATTTCCCTCCATCTCCGTCCTCGGGCCGATTTTTCCATCGTTACCCCTCGCAATTTTTATATATTAGATTAATGCAATCTCTAATTATCAAAATTGCTGCTTCGCAACCGAGTCTATTCAAGATTGAGATAAAGAGTACGAAGTTCGTTTGTCCATCTACTAATCTACTTGGTTTTTTTTCCAGGCTGCGCGGACATGCCGCAAGTGTTAATTTCTACTCGCTTGTACTATAAGGTTCATTCGCTCTGCCGTTGAAGTGAACGATGTTCCCTGAATATGACGTCTAATGTTTTGTACGTGTCTTGGATATGGAAAGCATATGCGATGCGTGGAACACCCAGTATACGACGGATACGAAACGGCGCGGTCGTCGTCGTGTAATTAGAGCCTAAACTCGATTTAGCTTAGCGACACACCGGTGTACACAGCGTTCCGAAGCACGCCGCTACAAATGACAAAAACCGCGGACCCTGACACTGAAATATCAACGACGTCTCACGAAATTCATCAGATCGTGCCGCCGCCACGTACTCCTCCACACGCCGACTGCGACCCACCGTCGTCGTCGTCGTCGTCGTGGAAAGAAAAATAAAAAGAGGCACAATAAAAAAAGAAGGGGGGAAAAAAAAGTAGCTAAACGCGTAGGAAGATGTAAAGAAGTTCCACAAGCTCGCGACTTGTAACAGCTACGGGCTTGATCCTCGAGAATTCGCGCGGCAAAGCAGGCGATATCAAAGAGAAGCTAGAGTTAGCTGCGAGGAGCTAAATTTGCAATGCCAATGGTAAAGTACACTCGTCTCGGGTTCTCGGCGGAAAGAGATTCAGAAACGTTCGTCGCAACGAGGCGAGGCGAGGCGAGGCGAGG
>QKQZ01005445.1:310-14894 GCA_003595255.1 Solenopsis fugax | reverse complement strand
TTATTAACTTTTTAACTTTTTGTTTAACTTTTAACTTTTTAACTAGTTACTACTCAAGCCTGTCAGTATCTTTCCTCTACATAACAATATTTTATGGATATTGTGTGTTCTAAACAATGACGTAAGCTATCATATCTCGTGTAATACGGTTCTGTAAAAAAATTCATATCAGACGATTTTCTTTTTCCAAATTTTGCGACATAATAGTGTAGATATGTTAAAAAGACCGGCATAACACACACACACATACACGAGTTTATTCTCAAATATCTTTAAACGTCACGACCGACGGGGAAGACAGATATGATGCAAAGAAAGAATTCCGGTGGTTTTTGGTACGGGACGTTTAAAAGGGGATAAAAGACAGACGGTGTAGCGCGGACCGCAAAGCTACCGGGGTCTTTCTGAGATGGCACGGTCTTAATGCCGATACAGGAAGCTCCAGTGAGAGGGTATTTCGGACGTTCATTTGCATAAAGCGGATTCCTCCTTCTCTACTTTTCTATTGCCTCCTTTCCTCCCTCCCCCTCCTCTCCTTCCATTCACTTACCTCCTGCTCGCTACCTCGCCGACGACGTCTGCTTCCTTCTACATCCGCTATCTGAAAGCACTTCCACTTTCTGTTCTCTCCGCCCTTCTATCTCGGCTCAGCACGCGTACACTCGTTGTTTCGCTTTTATACGTCCTTCTGCCCCTCTTCATTGTACCTTTCAACCCTGCCTCTCTGCACCCTGCCCTCCTACGCCACATACTGCTTATCTATCCTTTGTGTTTCTCCGAGGAACTTGAATGCCTCCTCTACGCTCGAATATCTCTTCTTAACTTAGTTCTCCAAGTTACTATTTTACTACCTTTGCCGTTTTCTTCACGATATTTTTCTTGCCGTTATTCAACACTTTTATTGTTTCTCGTTAACGCGCTTTTGTGTTCGTTACCGCGAGCGCACTTCTGGGCTCCCCCTTTATTTTTCTGCATACGTTAGGCTTTCATGCCTCCGTTTGCTTTTATATTTTTCGCTTCCCTTTATCTTTTATCTCCTCCTTTTTTTATATATATCTGCTTTCATACATCAGCACCATTTTTATTACCCGCTCATTCCTTCATTTTTCCTTGCTCGTGCTATATGACTTCTCTTTTATTTAACTCGCTTCGTTTATTATCATCTCACTCCAAACCTTCTCTCATCTCAATCTCGATATTATCACCTATGACGAGTCCCTGTTTTAGATCTGTATTGTCGTCAGTTCTAACCCTTATTCCCTTTATGATCCTTATTTCTTAAATCCTTATATTTCGCATCACCTACGCACCCCCCTCGAAGTTTCGTGCTCGAGAGTTTCAGCGATTCTTAACTGTGCGGATGGTACAATCGACTATTCCTTAAGGGTTCTCCCAAAAGGTGATATAAAAATCCAGCTGAAGCATAGCGCAGGATAGCGAAAATAAAAGATATATTTCACTGCTATATGGAACGTGGTCTGTTAAATTTTGTAGCTAGATCGATAGATGATAAATAGAAGACGAGATGAAATAATGCTAAAATATCGCGGCACAATGATCACGTATGATCGATTTATTTCGATGGCGGCAGAAATCAGATCTCGAAGCTCGACGAATTAAAAAGAAAAGTAACGCGAGATATGCGTACACCATCGCGTTATTCTATTAACTATTGTTTAACCTTGAACTACTTGAAGCCGCGAACTCTTGTAACAGAATTCCCAAAACCGTGCCATCGATTTCCGATTGAGGTGAACGATTTACGTACATTGTGCTCGGACAGCGCACTGCAAGCTTGGATTACAGTTCACGAGATTAAGCGCCTTTCCCTGGCGAAATTCTCAGGGATCGATTATTTTTTCATCCGAGGACTCTTTCGAGGTAGCCGGTTCAAGCACAGGTGTAAAGATATCCGCTATATTCAGTCGCAATGGTTAACAATACGTACATTGTGTCTTCCATGTTAAGTCAACATTAAAGGGATGCGTTTCGAAAACTAAAAAAGTCTATTTTGTTAATTTTTTTCAGAAGTTATATAGATAATTTATTTGAAATTTTATACACACAATAATATCCATATTTTATCTGTAATTAGACATTTTTGCAAGTGAAAATAATAAAAGTTATAGTACTTATAAAAATTCATGTCCGAGCGGGCATATTGACTCTTATAAAATCTAGACATTCAACCCTTGAAAAAGAGAACTGATGAAGTGTCAAATAAAGTTTCAATAAACTGATTACTGTATTAGTATCTGATGATATTTCAATTTTAATTCATCAAAATCAGTTATTGAAACACTATCAATTCTTTTTTTAAAAGAGTGATCTATAAAAAAAGAGAGAAAGAGAAACAAAAAGTAAATTAGATTATTAAAATACAAATGTTCAGTTATCGTTGGAGCGAAATTAAAATATGTTGACCTTTTCATCTTATTTCTAACGTGAAACCGTTTTTGTGGCGATTTTGTAAATGCAATTTTTACATGCCTTAAAATTATTGGAAAAACAGTTCGTTTTTTATAACCCTAGTTTCAACGATAACCGAACATCTGTAGATCAAGATTCACTTTTTTGCCACTGAGCGTCTACATTTTATGGGAGTCGTAAAACAATGCGCGTTCGGACACGTGTTTTTACAACTACTATAAATTTCATTTACTTTTACTTACAAAAATTTTTAATTATAAATAAAATGTGTACAAAGTTTAATCGTCTGCATACTTTCCGAAAAAAATTTACAAAAAATAACTTTTTTCCGAGCTTTCGAAATGATAATACCCTTTTAAATTGCATTGCATTTGTTCTTGCTGACGATAGTTGACACCTTTTCTAAAAATCGCAATTTACGATATAGTTCAGACATAATAAATGTGTTACAAAGAGTACAAGTACGTTATTATGGCTCTTGCAATTTTTTCATTAGGCCTCGACAACAGTCTAACAAATATCGCGAAACCGATTTTTCCAAAACTGACCTTGCCGATCGACAAACGTGTACAAATATATCATTCATATCAATATATCAATTATATCATTCTGTTAAGAGACGAACAATTTTTAATGCCACCAGAGTGACCTCGAATTTCACCCGTTTTCGTCCCGAGATTAGAATCGGTTATGAACGGCATGCGGCGAGAATCTTCTTGCTCGGGGCAAACCTTAGCGGTAATAATTAACATCTTCATCATTGGTGTAAGAGGACCGTTCAAATAGATTCCGCGACGGATAGACATACCGTGGTGTGATATAACCGAACAGCCTCGAGGTCGTGCCAAATATATATACGCGTACACAAGATCATTCCTAAATGCTTCGCAGCGGATATATGTTGAACTCAGGAGGATCTTGTCGAAGAAGTTTGTAGAACGTACCGTTGCTGTGATTACAGCGATATATAGATTTATCAAGCGTTTGCGAAATTATCTATGTCAGAATGCGTAGCTCTGTCTCATTAAATACTCAATGCATTCGGTAATCGTGCCTTCGTGCGGAACCAATCTGTCATCAATCACATAGGTCGTTAGAGAAAATTACGTGCGTCTCTGTGAGTGCCATTAAAGTTATCCAAGTTAATAAGATTAAAAAAAAAAAGAAGAAAATTCGCGATTTCGTAACGCGAACACAGTAAATGGCGAGAAAGTCGCAAAAATAGTTAATGACGAAGTTGGCCCAAGCCAATTTAGAAAGTTATGTTTCCCGTCAAAAGACGACAATCCGCAGAAGAGTTGGACAACCGTGTAAAGAAACTTTTTAAAGAGCTCGGTCGTTTGTCACGGTATATGACAAACTCTCTTCAAAAAGTTAACGCGGATGATA
The DNA here is from genome assembly GCA_003595255.1 of Solenopsis fugax. Taxonomy (NCBI): domain Eukaryota; kingdom Metazoa; phylum Arthropoda; class Insecta; order Hymenoptera; family Formicidae; genus Solenopsis; species Solenopsis fugax. Next base: position 11,075 of record QKQZ01005445.1, on the reverse strand, counting down.
ATCAATTTAATTATTATACGGATCAAGGGTGTGTCCGCGCGATGTAAAAATCAACGTGTTTTTTTTTCTACTTTACCGTAATTTGGATGTTCGTTCGAAAATGTTTTTAGAGAAATAAAAGCATTAGCATAGGAATTTCGCAATTGATCGGATCCGTTTGGGCTGTCGTCAAAATCGAATTGTCCAGCTCAGCGGCCACACAACGAAATTGGCCGTGAATATCCGGCGTAACAATTTTTCAAACGTGATTCACACGGTCGAAACTATTTTCAATTTAAACACACGAATATAGAAAAAGAGGACTTCGTTGCATTACCATTGTAACCGTCGAATGAATACGTGGTATGATAAATCGGAAAATTTATTCGGTTTTTTTTGCATCTTTACATATCGTTCCGGCATTTGTAATCTCAAGAGAGTTATGCGCTTGAATCGTTCAAGCGACGAATTCCTCGCAATTTCGCATCGAATGAATTAAATGTAAGGCAGATCTACATACATATCCGTAGATGTATTACAGACATACGTGGCACACTACGTACGTACGAAGCAAACAACAAAGATCTACAGTCAAACTTTCGAGCGCGTGCATAGTTGTTCCGGCTGCATAGATGGAAGTTCATGCGCGTCGTCAGTGAAATTGGTTGAAAACTTTCGGCAATTTGGCGTACGCGTACGAGTAATTCACTCGCGTTCGCTCCGCGTATTGACTTCGGAAAACGTGTGCGCAGTATCGCGAAACGCAACAAAATATCGACGTTGAAACGACGCGATTGTCCGTCGGACATCCAAAACGGGGCCGAAAAATACATATTGGGGTGCGCGACGCGCCAATACTCTCTTCGTTTCCGGTTGTGTCAACCGAGACACCAATAATGAATGAAATCACATGGGACATAGGCCTGACGCGAGCCAATTAGCCGGCTGTTTGTTTTGCTCCGAAATGACAGCACGTCGCGTCGGGCGAAGTAGGCGATACAACGAATTGCATTAAAGCACGAAAGCAGATTGCATTACGGGCAAGAAGAATCTCGCTCGTCGAATCATCATTTCTGTCGATATCGATCCCATGCCGCTGGCTGTAGGCGACGTCCAAGAACACTGTTAAATTCATAATGTCAAATTATACCCAATTTGAGTTATTCTCGATCATTCCTATAAGTCTCCATCGCGCCAACTTAATATGTCATTAATTCAATTAAAATAATGGGGTTAAACAATTTAACTCAATAAATGTATTAAATTTTATTTCTGACTCAAATTTAGTTTATTATTTATTGAGTGCATACATTAATGTGGCTGCTTACTTCGAAACTAAGCAATTCGATTATAGAAAATTGATTAGATTGATTAGATGAGGTTTTTTTTAACCAAGTATTTTGTGTTAAAATAAAAACTTTCGGCACATATGGAAGTTAAAATAACAAAATGTTATTTAATTTAAGGAATTGGTTAAAGTTTTATTTTTTAATATTTAACGTTTAATATTTAATATTTAAAGTGCCTGACGAGATATCTATAATTCGTAAATAAAAGTGACGTCAGTTTCACATCTCGTGATTCATCGAAAAATAAAAAAAATATTCAGAATCGAACAATGGATTCAATAGCGCGGAACGACAAGCGACCTTTCGACCAGATTCCGGCGCGTAGCTCGCAAAATGAAATCATTTCGCAGTCGGAATTATTTTCAAGACCGGCGGAATATTCGGGGCAGCGCAGATGACGAACGCGGTCGTAAAAGTATAAAAATTCGTCTCGTAAAAATATTTTTCCGAAGCGGATGCAATGTTGCCGTACCGATTTCTTATGTTTACGCTGAAATTTAACACTCGACACGTTCGGTGTTGAACTTTTCGCGATTGGTTCGATTTACAACTCAACTGAACCTACGGTGGGGGAGGGGGATTCGTAGACGGTAGTCAGACAACGTGTGAGAGAGGTATAACGCGAGGGACAGATAGAGAAATTGGTAAGTCCCACCGGCTCGGCCCTAATAACCCAGGAACACGAAGACGAGTTATGACAGCCGGTGTCGTAGCCCCCTTTGGTGGGCGGCGACTGCGTGGGCGACATGTGCCATTGTTCAAACAATGTGCAGTCCAGCACCTTCTATCAGCACCAGCCGTACCGCATCCACTCCGGCATTCCTCTCCTCAAGGTAACGACCGTCGTGCGACGCATACGTTCGCTTGTGCTGGCTGGAATATTCCCGCGGTCCTGGAAATAGTTTCCGACTGCGAAATGAATTCATCTCGCAAGTCAATAAAATCGTGGAATCTAGTCGAAAGGTCACTCGTCATTTCCGCGCTATTAAGTCGATCGCGGTTGTCCCGAGTTACTTAATTTCATATTTATGAGAAAGACAATAAATATTCTCTCCCACGTAGCGAGTTGTTCTATTCGACTTATCGTCCGATCAATAAACAATATAATTTTTGCCAGTAGGCGAAGAGCGTCGACATCCATAAAAAAATAAAATAAAAACGGAAGAATTAAGGATAAATCAGCAGCAAGGGCAATTTCTTCGTGATCGTATCCCCGATCAAGCTGCCGACGATTAAATCAGCAAACTGACTCGGAATCGCGGTCTTCATTGCTCCAATCTCGGTCATGAAGTAGGAATCTCTAACCTACCACCATCTGAGTTAGGGTAGTTTGACGCGAGATAGTAAAACGTGACTTTACTCTGGAAATAATATCGGCTATAAAGTCGAAGATAGTAAGGTAACCAATGTCTGTTCGAAAAGTCAATTCTGGTCGCGCTTTAATCTGACAGAAAATACTTGTGGCGCTTGCGCGATATCTCGCGAATCTGTTTTTGCAATACGCAAATATATGATTCTAAATTATAGATAGATCGTTGCGATAACTGTTCTTCAAACTACGAAAACATAACGCTTGCATAAAATTATAATTAGCTGTTTTTGAAGCAACATTGAAATCACATGAGACAACGCGATATCATCTTACAAGTTTTGCAAATGGCAACGTGCACACGGTTACATACAAATTACAATGTGTAATAACGGGTATTTGGAGTCATCAATCGACAGTTGCTATGACACACGTTACAGGAATTTAACTTCCGCTTGCTTATATGAATCTTTAAAGGAAGTGCAAGCGTCTAATCCTCCATCTGGCTCAGCACTGAATGAATAACATCTGATTGATGTTGCAGCATTAGTAGCCGACGGTGATCATAAATAAGAGCGTTGTAAGCTTACGGTGTAACTTTACCGCAGCATTCGCTCGCGGATTACTGTGCGCAGCACTACTATATTACTTATCCATTTAATGCAAAAATTAATTTTACAGCTTTTTTCCTCCGGCGGAGATATACGTTATTTATTAAAGAAATATACACAAGATTAATGCTCTTCGTTCTATTTATTATCTAATTAATTTTTCTTATTAAAACTCATTATTATATATCTATAATGTAAAAATTAACTCTCAGTCTTTAAGACTCGCTGCTTTAGCAACTTCGAACGGAGAAAAATTTGTTTCATCGTTCGTTCAATACGGACTCGGCGGAATTATCTCGAATGGAAGTGCCTAATACGCCTAGCCTGCTCTCTACATCGGCAGTACGGCCGTTTTATTAGCAGAATGGTCGTAATTCCAGTCGAAGTTAGTATTACATGAACATGCTCCGAATGAAGTAAAATCTTCGCGTATTGACGCACGATAAATAATCCGTGGGGCCGGCGCGCACCATTATTCCGTGACCGTAATACATCGTGTGCATATAACGTAATATAATTTGCATTAAATCGCGACTACTTTCTGCATTGAAGTTAAGCACTGCCGCATCAAATGCGATCGCTGCTAATTTACAATTCCATCGCATTTACCTCCATAATCGGCATTGTCGCTCGTGTAGTTACATCAAATTATTAAAACATTTTTCAGTTGTTGGAACAGCATTGAAATTTCGATGTTACAGCGGCCGATACTCGTTTTTATCAGACACAAAATCGGGTTCAGTTTGGATAAAGGTTGGTTATCGCGTAAAAATACATGACGCGCTCTCGAATAGAAGGGCTCATTTATGATCATCCACTGATAGCACTGAAACATTAAAGACCTTAAATTGAAGCCGGTTGATTATGAAGTTATGGAACTCACGTCACATGCTAGCGTTAGAAATATTTAATTTATCGCGTCCCGGATCATTTAATACTGCTCTATCCTGGCCCCTGCCAGGTCACGTGGCAGCCTCCAAGCGTGATATAATTACCAGTCCATCTTCGGAGCGTCTATCTCTGTCTAAGCATTGAGCTAGAGGCCGGAACCCAAATTGAATCAATCAAGCTTGTATCTGAGCACGTATGTTGCTAATCGAATCGATTCATGTTTCGCCTATACGGAATTTCAACCATCTACCAAAGGATTATTCGTCTGTACGTACACATGTATGGATGCGCGGGCACACGTGTGCTAATGGTTATTGTGCAAAGATATAGCCATAACCACAGAATAATAAGCGACCACGCAAGTGTATGGAATACATCCGCATACGACGATTAATAATACACAATCCGTTATCATTAATTATCAAGATTGGGAAAGTTACTTTGTAGTAGAGTAACTAGTTACAGTTACACTTTTTCTCTCTCAAAAAGTAACTAGTTATCGTTACAAGTTATTTTGAAAGTAACGTTACTTTTTAATTACTTTTCTGTTAATTTTTTGTAATGTTTATGCATTGCTATTTTTACATTTCTCACATTACTAAATTATTTTTCTTACAGTAAACACTCGGTTACACTGAAAAAAGGATTTGAAAACTATTATCAAATGTGGTAACAGTTACCAAATCCTTTTTCCAGTGTACATCCTGAATTTTGTATATAATAAATCACAATTAATTTTAAAAACTTAAAACCAAAATATATTTAATATATTAATTAAAATAATAATTTATAATAAATTAAGATACACATTTGGAATATACTGGATATTAAATATATGTATTTGGAATATATTGTGAAAATTATAAAATCAATAATTTGAACTGAAAAGTTCGCCAAATTCAAGCTTCATAATAAAATCATCGTAAACCAATCGTCAATGGTTCGGAGCTTAATTTAGCAAGCGAATCTTAATGTTTATATGATGGCTATTCTCGAAGATGCTTTATTATTTCATTTCACTCTGCTGAGTGCAGACGAATAACTTTGAATAATGTATGAAGTAACTATAAAAGTAACTACTAGATTAGTTACCAAAAAAAAATAACTAAGTTTAGATAGAACATCACAGATAGAATAGATACGGTTATAGATAGAAAGAAAGAAAGTTGCAGTAACTGAAAAAAAGTAACTTTAACTATAACTTTGTTACAAGTCACGAATTACTTCTCAATCCTGCACGGAAAGAACAATTTTGTTGAAATACAGATCTGAAAATAAATGTTGAACTATTTGAAAAATTGTATTGGATGTTTAACTTGGTTGTCAGAATGTCAAAACTGCAGCAACATTATCATACTTGGGCTCCCTACAGAATGATTTTGATGGCCCGACGTAAAATTATTTTCTGATTTGTATCTAGCTAAATTTTTAGATTTTTTGATGCAGCAATAAAATTGTTCTTTCCGTATGTTAATTATTATACACATATATATATATATATATACGATAATATTTAATAATATTTAATATTTTTGTTAACGGACAAAGCGAGTAAATCTCGTTTCTCAGTTATTGACGAATGCACTTCTTTATATTGCAGGTGATGAGAGCGACACATTGCGGGGGTTAAAGTGCCTGTCGAGAACGGCGAGGAAGTGGCGAGGTTCGTAAAAATCGGCATCGGGGGCGTACGATCCGGGCAGCGGTAGTGGTGGCGGAGCGGCAGGGGTAAGCAGATTTTATTTACATTAACAAGAAAACGAAGTAGAATAAAATCGGATAAGTGCGTCGGATTTTGTCTAAAGCACGCCAGGCATTGACTACCCAAACTCAGTCTCCGTTTTCTTCCGTAAAGAAATGGATAATCCACCGTTTTACCTTTCCAGTTTTACATACAACTTATCTCTACTAGCTCAAATGTAGCTCTTGTACGCTTAACATTTTTTACGCGAATTGATGCTACCGAGCATCATTTAATCATTGCGTAATGCAAATCGAGGCATGCAAATAGGATTCGAAAATTTATGAAAAAAAAAAAATTAAAGATTAAAATTATTCTCGATCGTACCCAGATTTACAGGAGGACTCATAAAACGTTATCATCAGTCATGAAGTGTTTCACATCCGATGTGTTGCATAAATTTGCAGTCGTTATTTACTGTCACTTCGTGACATATCCGCTTCTTTCTGCAGCACGCGCGCTATAATTTACGGCTCCTTATTCGCCGCGGGTACTCCTGGCTTGCGCGACATATCGAGCGACTTGTTATTTGCCGGCTATAGCTCACCTTCCGCGGGGAGATCGGCCGATGATTGTTACCGCCGCGTGTACTATAGCTATAACGCGGACGTCGACCGCTTATACCCACAGGTACTATGGGAGCGGGGGTATGGGGGGCGGAGGAGGGCTACAAGCCACGGACCTCCGGCGAAGGCTCGAGTTCCAGTGTACCGGAGGAACTTGTTCGCAGGGTCTGCGGTCCCTAAGGCACGACAGCTACCATGCTACCGAGGAGAACGCCGCGTGTGACGACTACGAGGACAGGTAACTGATCGTGAATGTTGCGACAAGGAAACGCAGTACATTTGTCCAGCGATCAAGTCCTCCACTTTCGCACATTTTTTCCTATAGTCCTATTTTGAAATTGGCATGTTATCTAATTTGAAGCCTGTTTTCCGCGTTTCCGATTGGTTGTAAATTTGTTAATTTAGTAATTGTTTATTTGTTTAATTAATATAAATATAATAATTGCGTAATTGGTTCATTATTATAATTATTGAATTAAATAATTGTATAATTGGTTAATTATTATAAATATGTGTTAAATATGTAAAAGGATCGCTGTGGAAAAATGCGTAACACGCGCTGTTATGTTCCTGTTATTTTAAATATAGCATGCAAAATGAAAAAAAGTAAACCTATAATTCATTTTTTCTAATTAATAATATTGATATCCGGAGAAAGAACGGTTTTGCTAAAAAATCTAAAAATTTAGTTGAATTCAGATGTAAAAATAATTTGTCAGACCGTCAACATGTGTAAAATGTTCAAGTTAGCTGTTAGAATATCCAAATTTTTTGCTCATTATGCTTGAACTTTGTTTATAATTATTTTGATAGTCCACCGTAATTATTTTTAGATTTGTATCTAAATTTTTAAAGCGAAACCGTTCTTTCCGTGTATAACATTCTACGTACGGAAATGAGTAAAAATAATAAAGAAGCATAAAGGTTAAAACTCACGCGAGAAGATATAAAAAACTCCAATTAGTGGTCAATAAAATAAGACGCAAATGTGCTGAGGCAAAATCGCTTATATAGTAAAAGAACGATTTCCACTTAGGAGGACTGACCACGAAGCGATCCTCGCTTCCGGTCAGCCTACCTGCACAGGCTGCCGGCGGTCGTACAGGCGCCAGGAGAGCGAAGCGGTTGAGAAAAAGGAGACCCTGAAGCGACGCATGCCCGAATCGGATGAGATCGGTGCGGTGTACCGGAAGCTGCGGCTTTGCCTGGGCCTTTTCGAGCACGACAGTAAAAACGATGAGGCGGAAGAGGATGATGAAGAGAAGAGGTATCGGTTACGGTGGTGTCGCAGGGGCTTCCGACGAATCGTGGAAGTGGCGACAAGAGCTCTGCTCCTTGGCATCGCGCTTCTCGTCACGCCAGGCAAGTATTTTATTTCCATATCTCTTCTATTTCACAGAACGAAAGTATGTGGACATTTTTGAAAATGTATTTATACAAGATTTATTCTTTTCTATGCGCGAAGAATTCGTTTTGAAAATTTCTATTGGTGTACTTAAAAAATTACGAACGATAAAAATCCAGAATTGGATTTTCTCTTGATAGCTTAGTTGCTAATGCCGCGAGTTGCTGTTATTGCGTTACAACTTCGGAACTATGATAACACGAGGTCCTGTCGCATCTGGGAACCTCTTCATTTGTCCGCGGGCGCAATCATGCCAGTCTCGCGTTCGTTCCTCAATTAGCGGGGACCGCAAATTAGAGTTCACTAGTTGGCGGGACGTCCGAATGGTCGCTAATGCCGTGGCACCGTATCTCACGAAACGGGTCGTTGATTCTCAAATCCGGCGGACCATAGGCGGACACCAGGATGGAGAGCTTGCGGCTCGTAATGGGACGTCGACGGAGATCGACAAATGAAGCGAAATAAGCCCGGCCGCGTGATCAGATAATGGGTATCGGGCGAGAATGCCAAGTGCTCGATCTCCTTAAGTCGGGGAAGATGAAGCGGGTGGCGCGAGATAAGCTCAATTTTCGCGACTGTCTCAACTTGCGAAGTTAACTCTATGCTTCGAGGTATCACTTTGCGAAGAAAACACAACTAAATACGTTACTGTAGTGAGCTTAGAGATCAAATTGTTAAAAAAAAACTCATATATCTTAATCACAGCGTTTCAGTGAAAGGGTTAAAAGGATTAATGACCTTTTTGTCACACAAACATTCACTCCCAGACCGTTTGTTTGCTTGTAATACAAAACGATATGCTGTTATTGATAACCAATAATTCCTTTCATTACGATTTGATGACAGCGTAATGATGAAGGTCGAATTCGTCAATTTTCAATCAGAGATGCGCATCTGCCTAGATAACGGATCTCATTCAAATTCGCAATTTCAAATAATCTCTTTTAACATCACGCAGCGCGCGATTCGCACGTTTCAATCTGAAAGAATTTCCCGTTGCAAACCGAGCCGCATGAATGCACCGTAAAAAGAGACCGAGTCTTTTATCAGTGCTTTGAGTTAGTTTTGATACGCGACAGCTTGGTCGTTCGACGGAAAATAATTGTCAGTTTAAACGTGAGACATGGTTATAACTGGGACACGTGAAAGAGACATGTAAACACAAAATCAGTTTTAACGACATATACGTATAATAATATTTATACATTTTCGTAAATCTTGCAGTGTTTTGAAATATGCTTGCAAATCATTAATTAGAAGCAGACTGTGAGGGAAGTTGGAACGCTGTACATTGAATCACAAAATCGTCACAAAAATTATAATTTAAATAAAAGGAGTACAGTTTCACAGCGCGTGAAATCACAGAGGACAAGTGTTTTTAAACGTGAATCGTGTTCTGTTTTTACAATTATTCCGGCTGAAGTAATACTTTAAACCACGAGAACCTTAATCACGTTGCAATGAGATTACCGACGAAGAGTAAAAAATAAAAATGCGCACGCCTGTGTTTTAGACTTTTTTTATTTAGCGCACGCATATTATATGAAAACCCTTATGATGCACGTTACTCTCATCAGTGCGAATTTCATTAAAACTCTAGTCTCTCAGGAAGTCTCATTCAAAATGTATGCGTGACTGCATTAACGGCACGTATACAACGGTAATATAAAAACTTGCATTAAGTTGTAATTTAAACATACATGATTTTGCTAATGCAAATAATATATACATATACACACATATACATATAGTATATGGGAAAGTTGTCAAATGCATACCACTTAAGTTATTTTTTATTATATTTCGCATTTGCTGCTATTTTGGATGTAAAACAACGTTTGAAATTGTAGCTCGATGTTTCAGTCTATTACATGTTAAACCTTTCAAAAATAACAAATGAATTTGTTGTTTTCTGTATCATGCTGCGAAGTGTGATTTAGAAAATCGGTCGCCTAAAGCGTACCTATAGTTTTTTAAATCGTATCATGCTTGAAAATATCGAGTTTATAAATTAAAGTACTTAAAAATATTAGGAAAAATTAACTAATATTTATTTTAGTAATAATTTATCGAAAAAGCGATCAAATACTCAATAATTAATAAATAACAATAATGAAAAGATAAGAACATCGAAATAAAACAGGCTTAAATTGATTTTTGTAATTGACATATTTTTTCCATAGCAATAACTAGTTTTACTATTTTCATTTATCTTACATTAGTATCATTTGTATTGTAGTAAAATTTGTGATGGTACGAATTAGGAAACCTGAGAGAGTTTATAAAAATATCGATTTAATTTTTATAATAATTGTAAATATGTATGTACAATGAATGTAAAATATTCTACAATAAGTTTTTTTAGGGAAACATAACAATTCCAAATAAAATTGCATAATCACGTTATTATCAGCTATATAAGTTGACGAAAAATTTACATCAAATGTACCTGATTTTTTAAAATGCTGATAGCATGCACAAAACAAAATAAAACTCGTTAAATTTTTGTCTATAGGGGAGAGTGGGGTAAATCGGACCTAGTTGCAGTTTTTGCTCTCTCTAAGACACAAATATAGTCCAATCATAAAACTGAAGGTGTCGTTGGAAAGATAATTTAATTCCCTTCATTTTTGCTTAAGACCATTTTGACGTATCTCTCATCTGTGTTAAACTATAAAGGAAAATGTAAAAACGTTTTTTCCGGTCCGATTTGGAACTACTGGTCCCAAATCGGACCATCCCCTGGTACAAATCGGACATTCTTATTTTTATGGATTTTTTGATAGAATTTTTTAATGTATTTTTATTAGAATTAAATAAAACGAGTAATTTGGCGGTCAAGCATGAAAATTTTATTCAGAAAAGAAATTACTGACAGTTTATATTATTAGAATTGAAATAAAAAAAACTCAAT
>QKQZ01005438.1:176-14288 GCA_003595255.1 Solenopsis fugax | reverse complement strand
TTATAAATTTATTTTATAAAATATTTATAAAATATTTAAAAAATTTTTACTTCAATAATTTCTTTGGCTTAAAAAATAACTTGTTAAAATAATTTAATTCTTTGCAACTAGAAAGCATTAAGCAATTATGCATTATGCGTCCACTGTGAGATAAAGTCACAAAAGCGGTTTTATGCTCGTAATGCAAATGGCTCATATCTAATAATCTCTCTCACTACATATATATAACTTTATATGTCAAATTTATACACACATTAAATTCAATTGCATTATTTGAAACATTCAAAGTCTTCAGGTTAGACTAAATTAAAAAAATTAATATCTAACATACTTCTCAAAATTACATAGAGAGTACACATCAGTAAAAATCGCTACTTCGAAATTTAGCTTTTATAAAAACGCAATGTGCACTAATGATCAGTAATCATTCTAAATTGATTATAACGAAATAATTTTAACATTACTCTTAGAATTTAATGCGAATTGTACGAGATATCATGGAATCTCACTATCTCACACTATCTCACGACCCCTGTTTTTCTTTCTACTCACTATTGTTTAAACTATGCAATTTGTAAAGAAAATGATAAGAATATTACAAGAATATTGTATTTAACGAATTTGTTTTTCACTAATTTACTTTTATTTCTTTAATTATCACAGTAGATCATATTTTCATCAATATTAATGAAATGCAATGCTTATTTTACAACAAATAAGATGACTTTAAAAGATTTATATTGGTATTAGCGGTCTTCCTTTGTTATTTTACCTCAATTGTTTGAGAGAGTGTAGATGACATTTGAACAGCTTCACATGTATAAGCATACCACAAATCACAAAATTTGTTGAGTGGAACTTCAATAATTGAGCAATTTTGTGAACAATATTTGTTACATAACTGAACACCATAAATACGCAATTTTCCATTGAGAGGTGGAACTGGACTTTGCCATCTCAGGTATATCATAGCAGTGTTTTGACGAGTATCAATTTCAACAACCTCTAAATTGGTTACTTCAGGTGGAGCTGTTATTTCAATTAAAACGTATTATAGTTACTGAAGAAAATTATTAAATTAATTATTAAATTTAAAAGAGTTATACAATAATTATTGTATAATTCATAAAATACATAAAATACAATAACTATATACAATAACAATAATTCTAGCACAAAATATTTCAGCAATATCTTATATCATTAATGTTTTATTAATTATAATAATAATATATTTGCAAATAATTATAATAATTATAATATATTTGCAATATTTTAATGATATTGCAAAAATATTGTAAAGTTGGTGCAACATTGTTCAAATACTCTGTTGAAATATTCTCTGCTGTATAAAAATATTAAGTTCTACCTGTTGGTGGAGTTTCGAACTCATATGTTTTAACAGCGACGACCTCTTCCTTATTGTTATTATTTCTGCTTACGATTAATGATGCTGAATATCGTCTCTGACCAATTAATTGTAATTGACGCAAATTGACGAAATTCTGAGCAGTCGTCAATTCAAACATAGTGTGGAAAGAACTTTTATTGCCAATGTCCCATATTGTTACATTGGCGAAGAGTGATCTTGTAGTCATTGGGCAACGTTCGTGCGCAGGCCATGTCAGTATCCATCCATGTACATTTAATTGACTATATACCCCTAATAATATCTCTATAAAACCATTAATTTTACGCTTTTCTGACTTTTATACGTATACGTATTTTTTAATAATGTACATTTTTAAAAATAACATTATATTTAAATAAATTTAGTATTGTTATATTCACTTATTACATAAGACTCTGATATATTACAAAAATCAAAATTGATAAATTATTAACTTAATGGATTAAAATTGGCGTCATCTATAGCATTAACAATTCTAAGTGATGTAATATACATGTACCAGATTGTGTTGTGTTAAAGGTTGTCTCTGCAATTGCTCTGCTTAAATGACGTGAGTTATAAGCCTTAACCTGAGCACTATAAGATGTGTACGGATGTAAATCCGAAATAGTGATTTTTGGCTCTGTTGTGTTAATCATAATAATGTCATTATCCAGTGTACGTAATTTTAAGTCTGTACAGCCGTAGTATTCATTAACCTAAATTTAACACAACCATCTCATTAAAACATATAATTTTAAGTATTTTAAAACTAAAGAAATCCATAATTTTTAAATTAAATATATACGTGTGATTTTAAATTCCGTGCGATTTATGTTTCATATTTTACGAAATTTTGAGAGATGGTTGATAAACCTACTTCAGGTATTGAGTAATATTAAAATAGAATAAAACGTTTTTAATTAATTCCAACTAATATAATCGATTTTCTTACATACGTTTAACATTTATTACCTTCAAGAAAACTTGATATCCCACTATTTTTCCATACGGTTTATGTGGAGGCTTCCAAATCAGGGTGAGTGATGTGCCAGCTGACAATATACTTTTAAGCTCTGACACTTCGGATGGAACTGTGAATATTTGTAAAATTTATTTATAATTTATATATAATTTAAGTATTTATAAAATGATGCGTATATACAGAAACGAATACTCGTATTTTCTTTAATATACTTTTGAGATATGAATCGAACTTACCGCCTTCGAGCGTACAAATTATCTCGGAAAATAATACGCGATTTTCGTGAGATATAGTCACATTAAAAACAGCATTTGATAATAGAGGTTGAATCTCATATCTATTAGATGGGCTTAATGTATAATTTTTTTTATCATTCGAAGAAATTTCCAGATAATACCAGTTTTCTGGACATAAATATAATTGCTGCAGTAGAAAAAACAAAGACAAATTTTTTTTCGAAGTATTATTAAATATGAAAATAAGATTATACAAAGATTAAAAGAAATCTAATTGAATGTAACATAAAACGTCTACGTACTTTTGGATTGTTTAGTAATATAATAATTATGCTGGTTTCTTCTGGTATTACGAAAATTTCAGCCGCTACATCATTAAACACAAAAAATCATTATATTATGCATTGGAATAGATAAAAAACTAGAATATTATTTCGATTACGATTTGATAAGATTAAAATTGTGGTAGCTTTTTGACTCGCAGTTAAATAAGTTATAGTTATTTTATTATTTTTTTAAAGTATCTCTCGTATAATACTATGTAAAACTAAAATTGTTTCTACATACCAAACAGGTAAAATAATAACAATCTTGCTTAATAATTTCAATTTGTTTTATTAAAAATAATAAACTTGTTAATTATGTAATAGATTGTGTGATTGTCACAACAAACATGATGATAATAATTTGTTATGTTTATCCAATCAGAAACGTATGATTGATGTAACGACAAAAACCGAATTTTGAAGTTCAGGTCGATTCGACGTCGAAAGCGAATAAAATATCAACCACTATTCAACTATTGTTTCGACGCCGATTCAACGTCGAAGTAATTTGAAATTCGGTTGAAATAGTATATCCCAGCGAGAAATGGTAATAAAATCGAATTGACGTTGAATCGATGTCGATTTGATCCACACAGCACAGGACATCCCACTGACGTACAAATTATGCCTGTTTTATATCGGTACGTCCGTGGACATATCATGGATGTCCTATAGACGTCCGTTTAGGAATATCTATGGACGTTCAGCAAAGGTCTTTCGGACGTCTAAAACATAGCCGTTTGTTATCGGACGTTTACAGATAAAATATGAATGTACATTGTATGTCTTATGTGGGACGTCCACTGGATGTCCACCATAGGACATTCAATGAATTCAAATCATATCCGTTTTACGTTAGTACATCCGTCTTCGACATGTCGACAATTTTTTTTAATGAATCTATTTCTCGGCTCTTATAGACTTGTGCACACGTATAATAAGAGTAGGCGAACCACATCAATTGTGATCCGCTGTTCTATTTTTGTTCTAAAACCGATACTTAACAATTATTGAATTATTGAATTATTGAATATTGTAAAAAAAACTGTTTTCTTAACGATAAATAAAATAAAAATGTTTTTTAAAGTACAAAAAAATCAAGAATCTTTCTCAAGAATTTTTTCAGGAAATTTCTAAGCGGTCACCCAACCAAATCGTAATCGTAAAAAAATATAATTTTATATATGTTTATATAAATAATATGCTTTAATTACATGTTTCATCTTTTCAATAACATATATTGACTTGACATACATGTGTTAACACAAAGTGTTCACAGATCATTACCAGACATCAGTTCGCAGACTCACCCATCATATCTAGCACAGAAATAGATATAGATCAAGCAGTGAAAGACGAACACGGGAACATTCTCGTTGAATCATTACAGGATAAACTAAATGTGATGGGTGCACATTTTGCCAGTATAAACAACAGAGAACAGGATAACAACAAATCACGCCTAAATGAAATAATAATCAGAGAAACAAAAAAATTTAAAGATAAAATTGAAATAGAAAGGAATAATAACACAACAATATGCTCATTCAATGATAAAAACACAGCTGACGACCCCAAATTGGAAAACGAATACTCAAATCACTTCACTAATATTTATAAATTAAATGTAAAATTAAAAAAATTAAACAACAAAAAATCATACGGGATAGATAAAATATTCGAAACATATTTCTAAAACATATCCCTCAAAAGCTAATATAAAACTATACAATTATTTTCAACAACCTGCTAAATTATATACTGTTTCCAGACAAATGGAAAATAGCTAAAGTAGTAGCCATTCTAAAAAAGGGCAAAGATAAAACATACCCAGCCAGCTACAGACCCATAAGTCTTCTACCTAATATCAGTAAAATATACGAGACAATTATTAATGATCTTATCACACTATTTTGTAAAGAAAACAATATCATACCAGAATGCCAATTCGGATTTCAACGAAAGCACTCCACGATTCATGCGATCAACAAACTGACGTCGGACATAAACTGGGCTCTCAACGCAAAACAATGTGTTGGAGCGTGTCTAATAGATTTAGAGAAGGCGTTTGATACGATCTGGTTAGACGGACTTTTATATAAAATAATAAAGAAAGAATTTCCAAACCATCTAGCCAAGCTAATATGGAGTATGACCTCGGAAGATCACTAATAATGGCAAGTGGAGACGTCTTATCTAAAGCTACATACAAAATTAATAACGGCCTTCAACAAGGCACAGTTAATTCACCTATATTATTTAATATTTATATAGGCGAAATGCTCAAATTATTTGACTTAAATCAGCCCGGGAATCCTAAAGCAATTGCTTTTGCGGACGATCTTATTGTATACGTGGCGGACAGGTGGGCTTCCCAGGCCCAGACTGAACTGCAAAAAATCTTTCAAAAATTAGAGAACTACTATGAAACTTGGAAACTAAAAATAAACGTAGATAAATGTGAAACGATATTGTTCAGACCATCATTGTTACACACGAACAGGAATATTAGGAAAAACTACAAAACATTTAATATTGAAAGTGCCCCCAAAAATAAAGACAAACAAACGGTTAAACATAAAGGTTTAGTTAAATATCTAGGAATAAATCTCGATGAGAGACTGCACTATAAAAAGCATATAAACACTCAACTTAAAAAAGCTAACAACACCTTTGTATATCTAAAAAGATTATTCTACTCAAGATATCTGAATCCTAAAGTTAAGATAATCTGTTATCAATTACTAGTAAGACCACAAATAACATACGGTTGTCCCATATGGTTCAATGTTAGTGCATCTCTCATGGAGAAAATAAGAATTTTTGAAAGAAAGTGTCTGAGAGCGTGCCTTAACATGAACAGATCTGCAGAATCGGATTATATAAGATATATTAATAACCAAAAACTTTATAACAAAGCCAATATTCCTCGTATCGACAACTTTATAATCAACTTAATTCGCGAACACTATCTGCTCGCTACTGCAAGCGAGCAAGATAACGCAAAACAGTTTAATTTTCGCAGCGTTATACCCGAACCCGATGTATTTCGAAAATACAATCTCAAATGGATTTATACCCCCTGAAGCGTTCCTTTACCTAGATCACAAAGGATATATACAAGACTGTAACAATACACCTATCATTTATCACTATCCTAGGCGTAATAATACAAAGAAATTGGAATATCCTCCGTACTCTTTGAGCAATGATAAACAAATTAAATGGCGTTACGATATGTCTATACCAACGGAAGAGAAACTAAAAAAGAGGAAAAACAAAAATAAATATTGGTGGTTAGCTGACGACTAACAAAGCATGAGTACACCACTCACACAACCATACCCTCACACACACCAACACTTGTAAATATTTCACACACACACACACACCCACACTACACATTCACTTTCATGCAGAAATAACATAGCGCCATACCTCTAAAGTCAACATGCGCAAACACTAAGGCCTTAATATACGATAATTACCCTGCTATCATTATTATAATAATACGACAGATACTAGACTAAGCGTATCACTTACTTATGTATTCATCCTTTAAAAATATTATAAGATTCAGTTTTTTTTAAATTAAATTAGGACTTATTTTTTTTACTGAAAACATAATCCAAATAATTAAAGTAATTTATATTACCGGACCGGTAAACCTATTACCATATAAACAAATAGCGAAGCAAATCTAGTAGAATAAGCGCAATGCTAGGATATAGTACGTAGCGGCGAGAGTAAACTACCGAACCGCTCAAAATAAAGATAGTTCAAATGTTTCTTTTTTCGAGTTTATTATAACATTAAGAATAAAAAAAATATTGTATTTCAGTCCTTAAAATAAACTATTTAAACACAACACACACATCAGTTCGCAGCAATCACAGAAGTCCAGCAACGTTCGGCGAGGTTATGACTTGGATGGGTAACCGCTTGAAAATTTCCAAAAAAAATTCTTAAGAAAGATTCCCTATTTTTTTTTACTTTAAGTAACATTTTTATTTTATTTCTCATTAAGAAAATGGTTTTTTTACAATATTAAAATAAATATTCATAAATAAATTTCTTTTTCGTAAGAATATCCTTGTTTAGCGGACGTCGATAGGATATCCTATGTCATAGATACGCCGGACATCGACATAAAATGGACGTCCCATGGACATCCATTGGACAGCCAGTGGATGTCCAGGGACGACTACAGACATCTCACGGATATCCATATAGAAATTATCGAACGTCCATCGGACGCCCTTTGGACGTCCATGTGCTATGTGGGGATGTAATAATAATTTCGGAGGCATCAAAATTATTCAATTGACTAGCAATTTAATTTCTGATTTTACATCTCTGTTCTACTTAACGGCTGCGTTTTAAAGTCCGACAAACATGTTGCGCGCAGTTCGGGGAACTTGTAAATGAATACAAATTCTTCTCGAAAATTATTATTGAGCACTTTTAAGATTTGCTTTTGAACCGTAGCCGTTTTTCTTAATTTAAATATAATTTACGTTATGCAAATTACGTTACTACATATGGCATATTTAATATAATATATAAATGTAATAATAAAGCATAATAATTAATTATGGAGATGTAATAATTAAGACGGCATTAAGATCACGTAAAAAAGACATACAATATGGATCACTTCACGTCAATAGCCATAAAAATACGTACTTTTGACGTTCATTAATATGTCATCATATTTGCTGGACCATTCATTAATTATTGATAAATTATTAATAATTAAATTGCAAGTAAATATAAACATTATATAATCTAAATTAATATTGACTTACGATTGCACTTAGTCTCAACTTTTGTCCAGTCGCTATGTATTTTCATACCAGAAATATTTAAGCTTAGTCGAATACGATAATTAATACCAGGTCTTAAGTTGTCAAAATATTTTGTCACTTGTGTCGTATTTCGAAATAACTTTTTCCATGGTTGCTTGCTGTATTTTATGTATTCCTGTAAAAAAAATTATGAAATTGATCCCTTCCTTTTATTTTGTTACCGAATATTAGGTGATAACCGGATTATATCGATTGGAAGTTTTATTAAATTATACTGGACAACAAGGTTTCTATATTTTAACAATTGATTTGTGATTCTTATGTATTTTGCCTATTAAACATGAATTTGTTGTCCAAATTTGATAATTGGTTTACATTTTTGAGAAAATTAGTAAAAATTAGTAAAAACATTTTTTGACGATTTTTATGACGTTGTAGAATCGGTAGGAAATTTCTTTTTCAAATTTTGTCAAAGCCAATTTTGTAAAAGTATCAGCTTATAAAATGCACTTTAATTTATTTTAGTATAATTTTTTGTTTTTGAGACATAGTAATTTAAAGATGGTTTTTTTCCATGTAATGCACCCTGTGTAAAAAAAAACTTGTTCCTTTTTTTAAATGCTAATAGTTATTTTCGATGTACTTTTATCCACTGAGCACGAATTTGTTATCCAAAGATCACATCACAATGTTGAGAAAAATGCGAGAGGGTAATCACTCTTGAATTTTAGTGTACAATCCGCTAGAAGTCTTTGAAGTCCAATGAAGTCTGACGAAGTCCGATTCAAAATCCGATGAATTCTATGGTGGCTATTTAGAGTTTTTGGCTTTTGTACTGAATTTTCAATTGAAATTAATTGTCAGAGATCATAGCATGCTGTCTCTAAAAGAAAATTAAAAAAAAATTTTTTTTAATAGTACGAGGGCTATTTGAAAAGTTTCCGGCCTTTTTAAGAAAAACACATATTTCGAAGCAAAACAAAATTTATTTCTCGACGTAGTCTCCCTGCAACTCGATACATTTGGTCCAACGTAAAAAAAAAAATAAAAATAAATAAAAATAAAAAAATAAAAAAATAAAAAATGGGGAGGCTTCACCGTATACAGAGTCTAACTCATCTTTTATTTCCTGAGTCTTTTTCCCTTTCAAATGAAGGAATTTTATCACTGCGCGATACTCAATTTTCTCCATTGTTGACAGACAATGTCAGCTGACAACTTTGGAAGAGTTGTCATAGACAAAGTAATGATCAGAATGACTTCAAATTTTTACGGTTTACATATGTCAAGGCGATCTATCGGACGGCGAAAGAAATTTTTTTCTACAGTTATTTTATGCCAATGAGGCCGGAAACTTTTCAAATGACTCATGTACAATCAAAACTTTTGACGATCTTTTTTCAAAAAAAGTCTTTTATGAACCATAATAAATTTCGATGAAGTCCATGTAGCCCAGTGAAGTCCAAGAAAATCTTAAAGTCAGAAGTCAGTTGTACACTTATTTTCTGGTTACCCTCTCGGAAAAAATTGCATTAAGAGACCAAAGACAACAACTCTCAAAATCGTCGTTTCTCTTAAAATTTTGACGTTATAGTCAAGTTTGGCCAATGTCTTCGTATTCAGCAAGCAAAAATACGTCGAAAATGATTTTCACATTTACGATACATAAAAATGATAAAATTTTATTGCCCATTATAATTCATATCCAGTGATATTAGCAACTTACATAATAATTTTGTCTATTTATTTCTACGTTTTACTGTCTTTAATTAATTAAGTATATGTATATATCTACTTTTCGATTCATTAGCGGATAATGATTGAGTAAAGTCGAAACGTATTAATTTAATTATATGTAATAATAAATTATTTTTTAAACATAAGGTTAGCAGGCCTATGTAAGTCACAGCGGTTCTTAGAATTGAATGATAATTTTTACAATCTCCTTTGACTGTGTGTCGCAAATCCGTGGGATTAAAACACATGAAGTCGGAATACGTAACGTTAATGTTAAAAAAATCCTCTATTTAAAGGAAGGATCGAATAAACTAGAAATGGTAAAAATTATTATACAGCACTAATATCCGTATACATAGTCCTTGCTTGAGAAATGAATATTCTTTGTTCTTTTCTGATTTTTATCTCACGTATTATATTTTACCATAAATGAGACAAACCAGACAGGGACAAGGAAGGGATTTTTGGCCCCAGCTTTGTATCAGATCGACCCAATTATATGCATTATAAAAACTAAAATTAATTAAACCAATGATCAATAATAAATATATCCATTATTTTTGAAAAATTTCTTCCTAGTAATGTAGTAAAACTGAAAAGTAAACTAAAAAATTAACACAAACAAAAATTATTTAAACAATATTGATTTTCTATTCTATTATTTTTTTTTTTAATATTAGTTTTTGCCGGAGAATACCAGTTTTTATCAGTGACATGCACTTTATCTAAAAAAATGTGGAATTTTGCCACGCCTGTAGCCAATCGGAACCGATTCCCAGTTGTGCTTTTCGCCGATCTGCAAACAACCGACTTTTCTTAAGCTCATGTCGGCCCATGCGGCCCTATGTAAACCACCCCATCATGCTTTTCTCGATAACTTGTTCACAAAATCCAGGCCTGAACAGCAACAAGGAATCTTCATTTCTCAAGGAAAGACGGTATGGTTGCGTTCAACAGTAAACGCTGCTTTGTAATTGTAAAATTCTTTAATATGGTTAGTTTATACACTCAGATCCGGTAGGAACTAAAGACAAAAACCAATCACATTGATGAATTACAATAGTTGCAAAGTGCTTTTCCACGTAACTTTACTAAAACGATAGAGTTAAATAATTTAACTAAAAATGTGTGTTGAATTTGACTAAAATTAAGTTCATTTTTGATCATACTTAATGTTAACTTTTGATTTAATAGAAAATAACTCAATATAGATGTGATTGTTTTTTTAAACACATGTTTTGTGTTAAATACGATATAAGAATCGCTGTGACTGGCATAGACTTGCTAATCTTATACTTGACATTTTTGTCATTCCTAAATTCACAAATTATTTTTTTGTTTTACATCTTAATCAATTTCGATTTTTGATTTTTCTTAACTTTTCTTTGTCTAGCTAATTTCGACTTTAAATAAATAATAATACACTGTTAAATCTGTAGTGTCAAATTTTACTCAAATTGAGTTATTTTTAACCGTTTCTAGAAGTCGCCACTGCTCCTACTAAATATGTCGTTAATTTAACTAAAACGATAGAGTTAAATAATTTAACTAAAAATGTGTGTTGAATTTGACTAAAATTAAGTTCATTTTTGATCATACTTAATGTTAACTTTTGATTTAATAGAAAATGACTCAATATAGATGTGATTGTTTTTTTAAACACATGTTTTGTGTTAAAATAGTAAATTTTGATACATAAGTAATTAAGAATAACTAAATACTATTTAACTCAAGAAATTGATTCAAATTTAACCCGTTAACATTTAACAGTGTACATTAATTCATATTAAATAACATTAAGAAGATAATATTTTAAATGTGTGTGTGAGTTACTTTAATGGAAAATAGATTTAAAGAATAAAAAATCGATATTTCTTCGTATTCGTCTTTCCATGTTATAGGAACTGTGGCCCCAATAGTCGTTTCATTTATTGAGATAATCATAGGAGCATTTGGCTTCTCTACGCCTGTAAAATGATCGACATAATTGTAATTTGTATTTAATTAACGATAGATATTTAGAGAATACAATGTAAAATCAGTTTCATCAATGTATCACATAAAAGATCGTTACTTGTTTTACATAAAGGTGGAACGTAAAATTCTGTATTAGTATTATTACATCCGTTACTGCATTTCCCAGTTATTTTATCACACCGATTGCCAGCTAATGTTTCGTTATAGAGACATAAGCCACATGTTTTCTTGCAGTCATAACCATATGTATTTGAATCACAAGCTGAAATTGCAATTTATTAGTTACACGTGAACATTTCGTAAATAAGTACAATATAATTGGTATTAGGAATTACAGTCCAAACAATTTTTTCCCGTAAAACCTTCAGCACACGTGCAACCAACTTCGTAACAAATTTCAGTTCCTCCGCAATTATTGTTACTGTGCAGATCATCCTCACAGGAAAATAAGCACTGCGGTCCAATTTTTCCTAGAGGACAGTTTGACTCATCTAGGAAGATTATTTTCTATTTTAAAAGAATTCTTTAACTCTATTTTTCTAACAATTTAAATAACTTAATGAATAAATATGCAATATTATAAACATTGATTATATACAATAATATAAGTAACAATTATCAGTAGTTACCGAGCTTTACATCTGATTTTACGCGTGATAAAGGACTCACGACAGCATGTTCATTATAAAATAATTTTTGACATGTCACGTTTAATAGCCGATCAGCATAGGTGTCATCATTTCCAAAAGTTATAACACCTTTCCTCAAAGCACCTAAAAATAATAAAATCAATACACATATAATAAAACATATAAAAAAATTATTTTACCGGAAATTTTTTATAATTATCAGATGCCTGTCTAAAATGCGTGACTCATAATTTCTATTAAGAAGATTTTGAACATAGAATGATTCGTACCATTTTGAGGACACTGGCGAATATTTGCTATCGCCCATAACGGATTGAAGGTACGATTATTGAGTTTAGGAATTACTTGGATGACCGTCTTATAATTACTATAATTGATCGAATTATTCTTGATAGTAACAGATTGCCACATAGGTAAGCGATGAACCGCGGCTTTTGTTGAGCCTTTTATGATTACCATTACCAATACTGCATCGTTCGTGGGATCACGCAACACAATATGTGCATCGCATTCGGCGCAAAGACCAACTAATAGTTGTACACATATCACTTTATTATTAATTAGAAACACGGGACTTCTCAAAGTTGCATTCTCGACAGTCGTATGCAAAAAGTCATCTAAACACACAAATGTTCTTTAATAAAATTATTTTTTTGTTACTTGATTAATATTTAATGTGAAATGACCTTTTGATTGACAGGAATTTATTATCAAATTATTTGTACTCACATATATGCAATCGAAAGAACATTTTTTTAGGGCTTCTAAAGAACATATAATAATTATTGTTTGAGCGTAATTGCCTTTCATCGTCTGTATATGTCAAAATTTTCTTATCAGTATCGTAAACAATTATTTTGCCCAAGTCAAAATTCCATGTAATAACAAACGATCGCCATTTATTTTTAGATACTGGTGTGTGCTGTGTTAATTATTAAATAATTTTAGATGCGGCATAAATCTCGAAATAACTTTTGTGGATTTTGACTTTTAAAGATTCTGTTCTTACAAGGAAATACAACCAAATATTTCTTTTTGATTATAGATAAAAACAAGAGACATACATTTTTTTGTAAGTACTTAGTCGCACCCAAGAGGGTGAAACACCTCTTTGAAGAATTTTTTTCTTTCCAACTGAATATTGTCGAAATCGTAACAAGTATCGGCAAACGCAAATAAAAAAAATTTTTTTTAACTTTTAAATATTAGAGAAAAAATGGGGTTCGTGAGGGATATGTATATACGTGAGAGAGATGGTGAAATATCTCGTATAATTCGTGTTAAATTCTAAATGCAACTGTTAAAATTACTTCGTTACAGTTAGACATTGTAAAATGGTTATTGGACATTAGTTTTTCTATCGAAATTGAATTTCAATTTTACAGATAGTATTAATTTTTATAAGAGTACACTTTACATATGTAATTTTGAAAAATATATTAGACATTAATTCTACAACTTTCATGTAGAGAGAGAAGTTGTGAGATTATCATAAGCCATTTGTATTACAAGTGTACGACTGATCTTACATTTTGACTCCTCTTAATGACCATTGCGTAATGTTTACTAGCAACAAAAAATTATTAAAGAAAACTATTTTTAAATAAAATATATTTTATAAAATATTTTTTATAAAACGTTTATAAAACTTTTTGTGGCCCTCATTAGTGTGTACGATATACGAAGGATCATTAGAGTAACTGCGGTATATACGCCGTAGCTATCGATAACTTAATTTATCAAGTATTATTTACTATGTTTAAGGAAAATAAATTATACCAATAAAAACTTAATACTGTTTACTATTATAAAAAAAATTGTAAATATGAAATATTTCTTTTTTTATACTTGAAAAAGAAACTTAAAAAAACCCTTGCATTTTTGTCGTATAAAAAAAGTGGTAGGATTTATGACTACTCATGTGTAAGATATACGGCGCATCGATAATTTACAAATAACAATTACAAATATGATATAAAATAACATAATGGCTTACAAAATGT
>QKQZ01005436.1:0-39007 GCA_003595255.1 Solenopsis fugax | reverse complement strand
AACTATAATATAGTTCACTTAACTATATATTATAATTATATTAACAACATTTGTATGGTTGTCCTCTTATAGTTGTCTCCACTACAATTTTTTCTCACAGTGAATATTTTCCTTGTCTTTATTTTTTTTTATTTTTATGTTAGGTTTTTTTTAATTTAAATTTACACGCACATTCTCGTGTTATATGAAGAAAAAAAAAACAGAAAATAAGCTGTTTGTATGTGCGATATCTGGCGGTTGTATGAGATCGATACGCGTTGCACGGCACGTGCAAGTGACTCGAGCATACATCGTTGATCTTTCACGCGTGCCTAATCTCAGGGCTCGTTGACTACAATTTCCAAGCTTTTCCGGAAAGGTCGAGGCCGCCGTAGTCGTGCGGCCAACTCGCAAATACCTTCCTTTCTCGACCCCGGCGAGCCTTCCGTAATACGAATTACGTGATTATCCTTCTTACCTCTTATCCTCCTGCCGCGAATCGTTATTGCAATCATTTCGTATGCCTCCGTGAACGTTCACCATTCAATTCTGATTTTGTTTGTTCTATTTCCGTTTCATTCTCGCTCGTGTGCCGATTGAATAGATAAAGACTTCAAGCGGCGAAGATAAAAATGCACGGTGTATTTTACAAGTACATTTAAAGTTATATGTTAATGTCGCTTCGCGTCGATTGGGCTTGATATCGAACATTTTCTCGAGCTCTTAGAGAAATACGCTAACCGGGCGTGGCAGTGGAGAAAAGCAGTAAGAAAGCAGCGGGAAAGTGATATCTCTTTGGCATCACTGTCTCGTCCTGGGATGTGAATTAAATTTTTTGAAACGCACCTTCTTACATTTACTTAGATAGAATTAAATACAACACCATTTTTTATTGGCTAGAAATATTGTTATTAAAAAATTCAAATAATGACAGAATTTTCCTAATTTATTTTTCGTCATTTTTTATAAATTCCTTCAATTTTTAAGGAATACAAAATCTTCAAGTTATTTATACATGACCAAATAATTATATCTAATGTTCAAATATATTAGTTTGAATGATAATAGAAACAATAAGGAGTAGAGCCACTTTTACATTCCAAAGGTTTTCGTTTTCGCGTAATACTTTAATTAATCGCAATCTCGGTATTTGCATATTCAATGACTTCCCACTTCGTCACACTTTTCACATTTCACAGGACCTTTTGCTGTTCCATATCCAACATAACGTCGCGCATTATTACGTAATTATCAAGTTTTGCGCTACCGAGTTCGAGTGAAACGTACGAGAGGCGTCTCCCCGGCCGTTACTTTCGATACGGACTCGATCGCCCGTTTCTAAACGATTTCTCGACTTTTGTTCGACCAAAACATCCGGCTCGAGATCAAAACACTTTCTTCGAAACCTTAAAGGGAAAGGAGAATATCGATTTTTCATTGAATAACAAAATTGCAAAACATTTGTCACCATCCTTGTACTTGTCACAGCCTCTGCGGCGTACTTTATGAGGTGGAAACGTCGGCAACAAAAAAATCCCGCGGTTATTATTTACATATTATTTACATTGTTGGTGTGCAGTTTTGCGACTGTTGCATGAGCGTTATATTACAACTCCACGCTGTTATACAACATCGTTGCGTGATTATATAGCCATTTGTTTATATAATTGTTACACAGTATAACCAGTACCTGCCTCAATTTTATAACCTATTAAGTGATATACGTGATACATGCGCGAATTTTTGAAAAATATTTCAAGATATTGGAATAAATTTTTCCTTCCCTTCTTCTCAATTCGATCTCTTTTTGTTCCCTCTGTTGACAATACATTTTTCGCCATCAATACTTTTTTTGCGCATGCGCGACCAAGCGCGAAATTCCGTTTGCGAGGAAAGGCCTTAAAAAGGTCGTTGCGGTTAGTCCCCTCTTTGACTTCTCTCGATAATGCGTCGCCGGAAACGAGAAAAGCGAAAGGGAGAGGAGAGAAATTTATTGCTCGATAAAAAATGTCGCCTTGAAGTTGTCCGATCGTAGTAATATAATTAAATTGCAGCGTAATGATTACGTAAAATAACATTATTAAATATTTTAATTTAATAACATTATTAAATGTTATTAAATAGTAGAATGATATGAGTGTTGCACAATTAGCATTATTAACTCGTGCTATAAAATTGATATAAAAATAACATGGAAGGATCGCGGATGATACTCTACTCATATCTTGTTATATCACTTCAAGCTCGCACTTTTACACAATTCCTCAATATTAATATCTTTGATATTGGAAATTTAGTTTGCAGAGACATTCAACGTTTAAATTTCTAAAGTTTGACTCGAAGACCTTACGCATTAAAAGATTTATAAGCTTAGAAATCTCTCTATCTGTCAGTAATTTCAATTATATCGAATTTCAACGTCGAACATGCCAACGTTGGAAATTTCAATGCCTGTATAAACACGAACTCTCGAAATGATTTAAATTGTATAGTATGTATTGAATCTCTCAAGTCCGGACCAGAGAGAGAGAGAGAGAGAGAGAGAGAGAGAGAGATTTGTCTTTTTAATTCTTATCGTGATTTATGTATATTAATAATAGAGTAACGCGATAAAACCGAGATTATCACGGTCCGTTTTACGAAGGTGTGAAAATTAGAACGAGCCACTTGGCGCGGATTACGGTTACGATCCAGTAAATTCACTAAACGGCGCGAAAGATCGCTTAGCCGAGAAATGAAAGGATCGTCCGAGGCAATTGGAGAAGAAGTCACGTGTTAATGCACGCTCTCTAGAGGCGTAGAAAAACTCGTTGTGTTCCAATTACGTGCCGATATATCGAGCAGTGGGAACTCGTCGGCCATCTTAGCACCGCCGCAGAACCAGAGAGCCGTGTGAGATGTATTCCGTGACATTTCTCCGTAAATCAATCACGCTCCAATTCCTTGGAGCGGAGAGTGATCTCCTCTCCGATCGTAAAACGCACATCCCTGCGACCTCCTTCCCGTTCACCGCCTTCCACTCCTTGCGTTCTCCTTGCCCTTTGCAGAACATGACGAACGCGTGCTGCAATCTAGTGACTTCGATATAAAGCGTTTGGGTTGTGTGAATCCTGCGAACTGTTTACCGATAGAAATTTTTATAAAAATTTCTTCTCTATTTTATCCAATTTTTTCATTGATACTTACTAAAATTTAGTTTACTATTAACATTAACTTCTTAGGCTAGAAATGTTTTTTATTTACTATATTCACCTGGGAACTGGATTCGGGAAATTTGGATTAAAGCATAAAAAGAATGTGCGAGAGACGTTTAGCTTATATTTATTTACAAATTCGAAAACTTCTGCTTTTTTCGTAAGATGTTACATTAAGAGGTGAATGTAAAACTTGCAGAGTAGTATACTAAATTAATGATATTTCTCTATTTGCTAATTTATTTCATCTTAGGCTCATATCAATATATATTCAATATTATAAAATAAAAGTTATGACATTAAAAAAATGTTTAT
The DNA here is from genome assembly GCA_003595255.1 of Solenopsis fugax. Classification (NCBI taxonomy): domain Eukaryota; kingdom Metazoa; phylum Arthropoda; class Insecta; order Hymenoptera; family Formicidae; genus Solenopsis; species Solenopsis fugax. The sequence goes on along the minus strand of QKQZ01005436.1, from coordinate 35,519 downwards.
ATTTAGAAAAAATAAAAAATACAAGTTTTATATGAAAGGTTGTTTTATGATTTACAGCTTTTTCAATGAAGTATGCCCGAAAAAAATGTTGGCCTGAACAGAGCATAAAAGAAATCGAACATGCGATGACGCAGAAGATTGAAAAACTGAAAAAATAAGCACCAAGAAATGAAACTATTTAAAGAAAAATTAGGTTTTTATATTATTGATTATCCTATATTGTAATTACATAAATACTAAAATTATAATTTTTAAGGAAAGACAAAGTACTGTATTAATTATTATGATTTGATGTAAAATTTAATTTTAAGAAATTAAAAGTAGTACTTAATAATTACCATCATTTATTATATAATAATGTTTATAGATTCCGAAAAAATTTCTTAATTATAGTGTATTTTTCGTAAAGATGATCGTATCCGCTAAGATCTGATCAAGGCATGTATTATGAAATTCTTCGGAATGGATTTTGATCGGAATTATTCAATTACTTCCTAGATTTCTATTGTGTTTTCTAGGAAAAATGGAATAATTCCGATTAAAATCCATTCAGAACACTTCCGCAATACATGTCCAAATCTATTCATGTCTGATTGCATTCGAGTAGATATAGATTATTCTCGTTATATCTGACTCTATCCGCTTGGATCGCATCAGATCTACTCATGTTTCATTGGATCTGAGTAAATATAGATTATTCTCGTCATATCTGACCCTGTCTGCTTGAATCTCATTAGATCTACTGTAGTCTAATTGGATCAGGCCAATATTTTGATCAAACCAGATCTGAGTGGATTGGATCTGATCAGGTCTATTCAGATCTCTTTCATTTTTTCCCGGGTAACTCGGATGGTACCGGTTGGAACAATGTCCATGGATTTGTTATACTGGAAGTTTCTGCTGCATCATGTGTAGACTGATCATCTAATGTCACGGGATTGTTGATTGATACTTCTTCTTTCTGTATTTCTTCGTCGATTTCCTGTTGGGTTGCTAGGTTTCGCTGATGCCAAAGATCGGACTTGGGCTTGTTCAACCAAGCATTTCCGTACGAAGGGGGCGGGTAAGGTTGCGGCTGATAGTTCGGTGGTTGTGGCGCATAAGTCGGAGGTTGCGGTTGATAAGTTGGTGGTTGAGGTGGTTGAGGTGGTTGAGGTGGTTTAGTCGGTGGTTGAGGTTGGTAAGTCGGTGGTTGAGGCTGGTAAGTTGGTGGTTGAGGTTGGTAAGTCGGTGGTTGTGGTTGGTAAGTTGGTGGTTGAGGCTGGTAAGTCGGTGGTTGTGGAGGATAAGTCGGTGGCTTAGGAGGAGAAGTGGGTGGATTGATAGGGGCATAGGTAGAAGACGGCTGCGGAGGCTGAGTCGGCGGTTGTGTAGGCTTCAGTGGTTTTGGTGTAGCTGTGCCTTTGCAGTCGACGTTATATTGATAGTCGCAGACATTTAATATCTGGAAGATGAAATTCTAACTAATACTGTGTATGTATACATTGTATGTAATACTAATTTCTTTCCATGAAAATAAAGAATTAATGAAAATCTTTACAATTCTCTCTTTGAAGATTTATATAAAATATTTTATATAAATTGAAATTTAGAAATAATAAAGTATATTTCAGTAATAACTAAATTTTTTTCATGAAATCACAGTGTACAGAAAATATAAGTATTAAGTATAGTATACAATGAAAAATATGATATTTAAAAAATTCATAAATAAAATATAGAAATGTGAGATTTTTTTAGAACTTTACGATTTTGCTAATTTTATTTTTCAAAGACAACAAAATTATTAATTATTTTAGACTTACTGATTTTGGATGGTTCATAATATTAAAATATTTTTAAGATCTCACATCAAATTAAAAAATTTTCTTTTTTTCTAGTATTGTATTAATTCTTTTTCTAGTTTTCCTGGTAAGATGAAAGTACAGAATATACAGAAAACGAGATTTTGCGAGATCTATTATATATTTTAAACAGCATCGAGCATATATTGCCGCGTCGCTCCGCGATTTAAAATTCAGCGAACGTTTTGCGTTGAATTTTTTAGAATGAACCCTTACGTCACTGTAGACCAGCCCGAGAGGACAGTAGAATTTGATGGGTTTGCCCGCGGCGCACACGTAGAATTCCGAACAGTTCGTCGAGCTTCTGTAACGCCCATTCGGATCCGGGCATAGCTTCGATCCCGCCGGCAATGGTGGTTCTGCCAAGTAACAATTATTTCTTTACTTCCTTCATTTGTATTCCTCAGATCATTAACAATCTAAAGAGACGAAATATTTCTCTTTTTTTTATACATCATTGATTTCAATCATGTAAATTATTAGAGTAAAGTTGCCTATTATGAGATACCTTTTTTTTTTAAAGGCTTATAATTTATTTAATTTATACTATTAACTCCTATTTTTATATCCAAATTATAGTAAATATATTTAAGTTTCATCGCCAAAAGTTAACAATCGATAATAGTTTGTTGTATATGAAATTTTTTATCAAAATTGCCGATTTTACTAATTCAAAAAATGGGTTTCTAATATGAGATGCTAAGGTTTTTTTTTTAATACAAGATGGGTTTTATCGACTTGGAGNTTTTATATGAAATGGGTCTTATTGACTTGGACTTTACTAGATTTAACTTAGGCTCCAGACTAAAAATCTAGTTGACCAATCAAGTAGCTCTTTCGATACTCAAAAACTTTCGTACGTAACATTTTTCTTCAAAATCTATTCTCTTCGAGATATTTTAAAGTCTCAGTCCTAATGCTGAAAGCCATAACTTTCAAGCCTCATAATTCGAAAGTCCTCAATGAAAAACTTTATTATAGCATTTTGGAATTATAGCATTCTCGAAGTCAGAATATGCAATAATAAATGGGGATTTTTAAGTGTCTCATATTATGAGTTTCACGCTTTGCGGTTGTTTCACGATCACCAAATCTAGTATTTATAATTAAGCAAATCATCACATCCCGTAATTTTCTATTAATACGACTTTACTCTATCACTGCATGCAGAATTTATCATCAAATATTTGTTTATTTGATAATAAACGAGGTTTAAAGACTCATCTGAATAAATCTTGACAACATCCAATTTCAAAAAATTTTTTTTCAACGACTGTACGCATGATCTAATAATGAATTTTCTACTAAATAGATTTCACCCCAAGAGTAATAAGTTTATGATGGTACCAACCACATGCGTTTATTAATGTAGCAGAAACTTTGCTACTTCATATTAGGAACCTATCCCATAATAGGTGACTTTACCCGACTGCAAAATAATATCGGCACTGTTTTTCTGCCCCCTTACTTCTTATCAAAATTCAATCTTTAACTTTAAATTTTACTTAACTGATTAACGAAATCGCGAATAGGGAATAATTGAATTGATCACCGCGATTACCGTCGCAACTTGTGAGCGAGCGATTCGCGCCGCGTGATTATCAATCACACTCACTCGGCGTGGCGGGCAGTCGATCACCGCAGTTGACGTTGTACGCGAAGTCGCAGTAACCGGCGACGTCATTGAAAAGTAGCCCGGTCGGACAGGTCTGCTCGATCACCACGTCATCCCAACAATTCATGTAGTTGGCGCAGCTTTTCGGGCTCGAGTACTGGCCCCTTGGTCCCAGGCAGCCCGGCGGGGGTTTGTACGGCGGTGGTGCCGGTTCCACCGGTGGTGAAATGGGATTCGGAAGCTCATTCGTGTCGCCCGGATTGTTTGGAAGTCCCGGATATTGTCTGGCGCTGAGAACGATTCTGTTGTTTCCCGATGTGTCATTTTTCCAGGTCTCCGCACGAACATTCAGCCTGTGGCTATCAAAGTTACTCCAGAGGGTCTCTAGTTCTGAAATTCAATGACGATTGTGCTCTGATTCGCGAAACTGCGATATTCATTGTCATCATCGACGACAAAGACGACTTGTTATTATATTAATTTGAGGGTGATTACAATTAAGAATTACATAATATTAAATAATAATAATAAATAGCTAATAATGATGATAAGTTTTGTTTAGGATTAAGAATAGTAAAGATTAACTTGCGAATAATAAACAATAGTTGTGAAAATGTCATTTTGCGAATTAACTTGTAAATACAATATTAATTCTAAATTTGGTAAAATTAAAAAAATGATTATATCTATATCTATAATTATTATAAATATTGATAAAAGATAAGAATTGATGATACATTATTTAGATGCAAATATAATTTATGCAATCCGTAAAAATTAAGAAGCTTTCTAATTGAATATTTGATTAGAATAGAAAATATAACGTACAAAAAATCAAATAGAATGCACAAACAATTTAAAGATACTTGGAACATCTTTCAAATATCTTTACGTTTCATAGCGCATTTTTGTAGACTGAAGGAATTTACGCGCAAGTATGTCATCGTTAGTTAACTCCTGTAATTTTCTATAATTGTTACCAATCATATAGGAATCTTTCGCAAAACTCTAGTGTCGTAAACCCTAAAATTGCTGACACTGACCTTCGGGTTGTCCAGCGAAGGTGGATCGATCTAACAAAGATCTATTGATGAGCGACGCCGACGGCGTCGTCGTACGTCTGTCTCTCCTCCTAGCCGCGTCAACAAGTCCTAGGGCAAGGACCACAAGAACCAATATCACGTTCACTCTCATCTTTCCCCTGCTGTACTTTTCAGTTTTTCTCTCTTTGTCTTTCTCCGCTTCACCGACGACAGTTGTCAGGGGCAACGCCCTTAATCAGGACGAAGGTCGCTCTTTTTAAAAGCGACCGAGATAATCTTCGCGGGTGATATGAACTGGTCGACAATCGACACCTATAATCCTTCGAGGTGGCGCGAATCCAGACGTACGGTGTCCTGATGCTGGATGGGCTGGACCTGATCGCTTCCAGGGCCTTACATAGGGCGGCCCCCACCGCCGCTCCTCGTAGGGTCCGCAGGACCTCAATTACGCGGCGGTGCGCCGCGTAGGACCCTCTTCTTGTTGCGCAGGAAGTGCTCGCGACCGTTGCTTTCGCACCGATTCGTTCGTCCTCCTCCTCTTCTTTTTCTCGAACCTCCCTCCTCTACTTTTTACCCGAGGTTTCGTGGACTCCTCATTGGACGAGATTTAGGATGCACCCGAAGGATGCGTGCACGCTCATGGTGATCATTCGTTCTGTCCGAGACGTTTATTTTTTCTTGTTACTTTTGCCGATCTTCAAGGGGTTGTGTACCGGCGCTGGATATTGTTGTGTACCGGACAAATTTAGGGCTTTAAACCTTTCGTGTCGTGTGTTTAATTCATTAAACGTACGTTCCAAAGGCTCGACCGAGGTTTTAAAAGTCTTTCATCCTGAACATATCGCTCCGGTAGATTTAACAAAGTTAAGAACAGCCCAGTGACTTGTTGATAGCTGTTTTTTCATTTACTGGATTCTTAAAAAATAAGAAAGAAACACGTCGAGCGAAATTAAGGATCTTGTCAACAATTTTAAGGCTTCTCATTATCAACTTCTAATTATCGATGGCATGCTAACTTATGCTTCTAATGAAATCAAAAGCAAGTGCGAGTTGCTTTGTCGCATTTGTGATTGACTCTGTCTCCTAGAATTTACCAGCTAATGATGCCATTAATAAGTGCATCACTAGGAAGAATTATCGCGTATAATTCCGCAAATATCTGTTTAGAATTTATTATTTGTCATAAATATAAACATATCTTTCCAATTTTATTATAAAGTGGAAATTATTTAAGAAGCTAAATAAATATTTTGAATAATTAAAAAGGAAGTAATTTAGCATAAGCATTATTTTTATAAACAATATATTGATTACGGATGTTCTGGCTATACAGTCCGAGCTACTTAAAACGGCGACAAAATATATTCATTTTTGCTACAAAAGTTATTATAAAATAAAAATTTGTATTTTTTCGAAGAAAACAACAAAAAATTGATGGTTTATAATAATTTTTGCAACGAAAATGACTATATTTTGTTGCAGATTTAAAGACAACTTTTAAACCAGTTAGTAGATCTAAATCAATTTTTGCATAAATATTTATTAGAATTTTGTTAGTATTATATATATAAACATTTTGGTTTAATTTTCAATGTTCCTTCCTTATCAAATTTGCAAAAAAACGCAATTTTTGTAAATTTGATGAGGAAGGAGCATTGCGAATTAGATCAAAATTTTTATATATACTAATAAAACTCTAATAAATATTTGTGCAAAAATTGATTCAGATCTACTTACTCATTTAAAAGTTATTTATAAGATCAAAAATAAATAAAAAATTAAATAACTTTTAATCTAATAAGAGAATTGTGTTCAAATTTTATAGACACACAAACGTAATAATAGAACAATCTATGAAATTTTTACATTCTTGGTAACGTATTTGAGATACCACCCATATATCCTTAAATATATGTTTCGTTTATATCACACAATTCCTTACGTTTCCTGAATTTGTGGTTTGCTTCTGCTCATACAAATCGAAATGGGTATAATTTGTATCTGCGTACTTTTTTTCTTTTATAACAAAGATGTTTTATCATCGATGTACTTCCTTCGAATATCTTGCTATTAGTATTTTTCTTTAAATTTAGATTTATTATTACGTTGCAATTACAAGCGCCTGAAAATAACGGTTAGTTATTATTTTCTGAATAGCTCAATAGCAGCAAAGGCAGGAAGAATCGACTTTTACGAGTCGAGAAACCGTAATGCACATTCGCGAATTTCGTGATGACATCGGCGGCTTAACCGTTTATGGGGCTTCCTGTGTGACCAAGACGGTGTCCTGCGGCTCAGGAAGACGAGGCAAAAATTCCACACCTGCGGGAAAGAGACGGAGAAAGGGAATGGACCGGGTATCGGTATGCAAAGGTGGACGCACTCTCGAGAGGACTCGTTACGCATTCGTTACCCGAAAGTGTTCCGCGAGTGGGTCCTGTGTCGGAGGCTGCGAGAGCGCGGGCCGCGCCGTACGTAGGAGGCCCCATCGTCCTCCGGGGAGGGCTCATCGTCCTTTTTATTATCCGGATAAGAGATTCGGCAATAAGGAAGAATCCAGTCGATGCGACCGAAAAAGAGAAGGAAAAGGACGATTCTGCATCGATGTAATCCTGGAATTCGTCGACTTTTCGATTCCTATCTTCGAATCTCGCGTCGTAATCTTGAGTCACTCGCGATGACCTCGCCGTTACGTTTTTCAACGTGTCTTCGGGTGACGTCGGCAAGATCTGCGATATTTAAGGACACACGTGTAATCATGCATATCTATTTTGCATAATGTCGGGACTTTTTGGAGACGAAAAAGAAAGGAGCAAAATTTTAATCCGATTTGATGGAATCTTAATAATTTTATGCGTACTGATTAGAATGACATTATTTGAATAGACAGTGTTATAAATACAATTTATTTCTCATTTTATAACAGATTAATAATTTTTAATGTACGACTTAAGATTTTCATTCTGTTATGTTGATTATCTTGGAGAAGACGTTTATATTGTTTTAAAATTTATATATTTTTGGGAATTTGTGTTTATGCATTCAGCAACAAATGTTTCCGTTAACTCTTTTATTTTTTATCTAGTACATTTTTAACTTTATATTAGAATCAATTATAGAATAACTTGTATAAATAAAATATTCAAATTAGGAAGAGTGCGTTTAATTTATAATTTATTATTTATATACAATGTTATTTGTAAATGAATAGCTAAACTTTCAGATTTATATAAATTAATGAAACATTGCTAAGAATTTAATAGGATTTCTCGCACCATAGCCCGTTTGCAAATAGAGACATGTGACCTTACGATCAAGGTATCACGCGAGGAAGGACACCCGAGATAATCCTCAGTCTAATCCTAGCAGTTGACATTTATATCGCGCGTTCGACAAAGCCGTCGTTTTCTTCGTTGTCGTCGTTGTCATTCCCTAGCCGAGTCCTTGTCGTTGTTTTAACTTGAGCGGCGGCTCGCTTAGACCTTAGACCGCAGGCCGAGAAACTACAGGGGGATCTAGGATGGAATGCCGACAGAAGAGAGAAACGAGACGGGAATTCCGCTTGCTGGACCGCGAGATCGTCTCAGGGAGAATGGAAAGAGTTAACCCTTAGATGCACAGAAAGTGCGACGAATAAGAAACGAGTCACAAATTGCAAAACGAAACGAGTTATGAATTCCAAAAACGTGCTCTTGCATCTCTAATGCTTATAATTCCTAGTGAAACTATAGTCTTGCTGCTAAAAAATAAACAAATACTTTTTTTACTGATTTTGATATTTTTCTACTACGTGATTTAATTATTATATTATAGTCTTCAGTTCTAATAACATAATTTGCGAGATTACACATTTATTTTTTACGAATGTATTTTTAAGACTAATAAAAAAATAAAAAGTTATTTTTAATTGAATGATGACATTACGTTTAAAAAAAATACGGTTTTTCAAATTTTGTCCGACGAATAAAATTCTTCAGCTTTATTTCGTAACACACTGAGAGAAAAAATTGTAGTGGTGGCAACTATAAAGGAACAACTATACAACTATATTGTTAATAGAATTATAATATATAGTTAAATAAACTATATTATACACTGAGAAAAAGATTTATTTGAATACTTGCAATAAAATATTTACTTATGGTACATAAATATTTATTCAATAAAAAAAATGATAGTTAAATTAAATTAGTGTTTCTTGTACTAAACAAATATTTATTTACATTTAACAAATTATTTCTTTGCAAGTATTCAAACAAATATTTATTAAAATGTAGTAATTTTTTCTCTCAGTGTAGTTATTGCAACTAAGTTAATGGTTAAGAAAACTAATAAAAACTAGTTATATTGTATAAAAATAAAAACTATATTATATTGTATTATATATTACAACTATTTTTTTATTAGTTCTCTTAATTACTAAGTTGCAATAACAATAATATAGTTCACTTAACTATATATAACTTATAATTCTATCAACAACATTTGTATAGTTGTTCTCTTATAGTTGCCACTACTACAATTTTTTCTCTCAGTGTGTTACGAAATAAAGCTGAAGAATTTTATTCACTGGACAAAATTTGAAAAACCGTATTTTTAACTAATAAAAGATACAGAATTAATAAAAAATAGTTGTAATTACTATATTATATATAGTATATTACAACTATTTTTTATTAATTCTCTTAATTACTAAGTTGCAATAACTATAATATAGTTCACTTAACTATATACTATAATTCTATTAACAATATTTGTATGATTGTCCCCTTATAGTTGCCATCACTACAATTTTTTCTCTCAGTGCAGTTTTGCAATTTTTTGATTGAGATATCGATTTTGATATTATTTTTTTCTTTATTGATGTCATGATTATTAAATATAAAAAACAATTGAATTCGACGAACTTGAAAATTATTTTCCCTCTTGTCGAATGTTATCGATAGTGTAACAATGTTTTTCATGCGCATTGCTGAATTGAATACCAAATCGCATAATAAATTCAAAGTGGCTTACACAGCATGCCACTTAAGTCCAAATACGATAGGGCGATATCTCTGTCGAGAACACGCGAATATCTTGTCGAGATCTTTACGTGAATGTTTTTAAGTATTTATAATTAAAAAAAAGACATGAGAGATTTCTTAGCTTCTTCAGGTGTTTCCATGACTTCTACTTTTTTAATTTAATTAAGTTTTGCATATTTTAAATATTTTTTATAATTGCAAGTTTTCAATATTTTTATTCTTTAACTAAATATTTCAAATCTCTAATTGAAAGATTTTTATTATCAGAAACAGGTAATAACAATTTGATATTTGATACGCGTATACATATTGTATAAAAGTTTTTTAAGAGAAAAGTATAATTTGATGTTTGGAGGCAATCAGATTTATCAGATGTTTAACGTTATAAACGATACAGTGTTGCGCGAGGTGTTTCGATCCTCTCGTCGAGGCATAAGATTTCGATGCGTTCGGCGCAGTAGGGAGCATATAAATTTAAACCTTCTAGAAGCAAAATGATTTTATGGCTGCGTAGAAGCAAATCTGGCGAACGCACTAGTCTGAAGAATGTTGGAAATATTACTCTCTGTCGTCTATAATTTATGGGTTTTGATATTTTTACTTACAATCACAATTTTAGTTTATTTTGTTAATATAAATATTATAGAATACACATGTAATGTATTTTAATTAATATAATATTAAGACCGTAATATCAATTTTTCGAGCTTATATATAAATTTGTTTCTTAGCAAGAAACATTTCTCATTCGCCATGAGATGATGCGCTTCATTGAAATCCAAGTGTACGTTCCAAGAAATTTTCAACGTCTTAACATTTCCTCGAAAGCAGGAAAGGAACGGATTCTCTTTCCAGAATTTTGCTTAGGTCTTCGAATTGAGCGTTGCGTGCGTTCCGTTTGCGCAATCTCTCGAACTCGAAAAACAGGTTTGGGAAACGTTGCGTATTAAGGCAAAGAACCATCCGAAAAGACGTTAAAAATTCAGGCGTCGCACGTTGATACCGTAATGCTCATTCAAATTCATTTCGGGCGTATCGACACGTCGCAGCGTCTCGCGGCGCAGGTTGAAGTGCACGCGCGGTTGAAGAACGCCTCTGTCTGACGTAGGTGGTCCGTTGCTACTCTTACGTGTTCATAATTTAACGCTAAATGATAGAACAAGCTCCGGAGGGTTATAAGAAGCACTTAGCGCAATCGCCCGGGTGTGATAACTTCTTCCAACGATGTTATTACTATCGAAGTAAAATGCATGCCGAACAGCACTGATTATGCCCAATTATTTTCGCATTTCTTTTATGGATCTCTCGACAGTAATGATGAAGAAAATCTCGCGTAATTGTCGTTTAATTTGAAATCTTCTCGAATCTTCTTCCTCGTGGCTTACCTCTTCCTCTTATCTGCCAGGGTACTTTAAAATAAAGTTAAAATTATAGATTAACTGACGCTATCTTTTACTTAAAATCAACGCGCTGAATGTGTCTTATATGGAAGCTACCTAATTAAGGCTTTTTTCTATATAATTCATGTATAAATAATTGAACGCATTACGAAAAATGTGATATATTTTTACTTTGTTTTAACAGAATAAATTTATTGAAAAAAATAATGGTTTAGAATATTAAGAAAATAAAATTAAATATTGCAGAAGATAGCAGATGAGGGATTGATTTCGGGCGAATTTGAAATGAGATAAAAACGGACGCAAACTTGGAAGGTCGTTCATTCTTTCTCTCGCCCGTGATCAGTTTTTTTGTGATTAATGTTGGGGTACAATGATGTCAAAATTCGTTCGAGGCCTGAAGCGGAAAGTCGAGTTTGCATAAATAACGTGCGCGGTTAAAAACGAGCAGTAGATTGCAGAATCGACGATAAACATCGCCCATGGGTGGATGCAAGCGATAAATTTGTACGACTCACGTTATTTTTATATCACACAAGACGTGTATAGAGCGGCTCAGAAATAATTGTATCTATCTATTTTCTTTACAGAGGCTAATTATTTTTTTATATATGTATAACGTGACTTATTAAGCATGATCTAAATATAAAATATAAAATCCAAAATACGAATTATTATAAACATGAAAATTAATATAAATTGTTTGTTTAATTTTTAGTATATAATTTTTAGTATGTTATATATGTTATATATATATTTTATGTTACATATATGTTATATATATGTTATATATATTGTATGTTATATATATTATATGTTATATATTATATAATATAAATTCATATTTTGTACCTTAATTATATACATAAAATAAACAAATTATTTTACTTTTAAATCGCGTAACGCAATTTTTTCTGCAGATGCGCGCGAGTCAATATTTAAGCTGTACTTTTAGCTCACGAGCGTCGCTTTTGAGACATCCTGTACAAGACGGCCCTTTATTTCGCGTTTAGATATTTGCACCTTGTGAGCGGCCGGCTTGTTAGAAGAAATGGTCCTTTTAATCGCGACACGCGGACCATCCTTATACGAGTCTAAGGTAATATACGACAAAATGGCGATGTGTAGGCTATTGTCGGTGATACACACGTAGGATACACATCTCAGGTTACACACTGTATAACCACAGCACAGGTAGCTCGCTAATGACAAATGCTACGCCTTTCGCCGACTTTATTATCGCTTTCTGCATTCACAAACGAGAACATTTAATATTTCTGACGTGATTAATTATATCAGATAATCTCTGGGCGACACTTTTATTCCTGAAGATGAGACAATTCGGAAAGCTTACAGGAAAGTTTCACTCGGCGAAGTATAATAAAAAGTATAATAATATTCATAAACTAAAAACTTGTAAAAATAATTAAATAAATGTACAACAATGTATACTTAAAAGTATCTTTAAAAATGGTTTAAAAAAAGAATAATTTGCAGTCAATTTTTTATTATTAAAATTATCTACATGTATGTATATAAACATAATTTAAATTTCTTTGATCTAATTTTAAAATTGGTGATAATTGAGAATACATATGTACGTACGATAAATTATTCAGAGAATGATCAATGTCTCGCGAAATTCCCGATACGGGATATCCGCAAGACGTCCATTGGCTAAGTGTCCTAATGACGAGAGTCATTTCGGGGAAGAGACCGTTGGAGGAAAAAACGAGAAGTCAAGAGGGAGGCGGAACGGCGATAAAACAATTAAAAAGGACCCAAAGAACGGCCAGGCCCGCGAGAGGGTTCGTCCGACAAAAAAGGACGATGCAATAAAGAAAATAAAGGGGCAGAAGAACGCGGTGGACGCGCGTCCTCGGACGCGCGTCCAAGGACCAGAGGTCCTTGCTCTCCGGGTCATAGCGGTCCACGGAGACTCCTCGCGACACCTTCCTCGGGCCTCTCTCAGAGGCTCTCAAGCCTGGCCTATTCGGGCCGGCAGGCCTATCAATATCGACGCGACCATATCGGGTTTACAATAGACGAAGGAGAATTCTTATAACAGAACATCATTATATTGTGGACACGCGATAGAACACGATAATACTTTTATAAAAGGCGATTGATGACTAGTTGTTAAACTGAGATATTTATCGTATTGAAGCTATTTGTGCTAAAGGCGATAATAGATTGTGTTACGTGTTTCAATTTATCTTTGTATTCAGGGATATTTGTTAGGATTATCTTCCAGGATTTTTTAAATATTTATCTTTTTTACTTATTCTACATTTTGATCAATTTTTGTTTCTACTTATTTTAAGAATTTATTTTAAATAATTTATTTTAAGAACTTATTTTAAATAATGTCATTTTTAAAAGATGATATTTCAACTTTTACTCTGAATGAAATTGATGCAGCTTCCATTGATTTTACGAGGAACGTACTAAATACATAGATGCGTAACGTAATTTGCAGGAAAGTAATTTTGTCGTGACATTTCATCTAATTTACATAATCGGTGATATCATACATCAAGTATCGTACCGGTGAAAGAGTTGGCCTCGCCTCTCCATGAGAGGCGTTAGAAATCACGAGACATTTCCTTGTTAATTACTTTCTCGCCGGGACACTTACAATCTTAGCATTTTACGTGATTGCACGCGACCGTAAGTTCCTCGCACCACGCGGCACGTTTCGTAATTTCGCATGGTGACAGGTGTTCGCAGTTTTCAACAAGGTTCTGATCCTTGCAACACCGACATGACACATATATAGAAGGTAGACAGAATTTTTATTTGGCGCTTAGTTCTAAAATACATACGTCATCGATATAAAACGTCATATTTTTATAAAAAATGTTTCAGAGATATACAAGATGTACAATTCTAAATATATAAAATATTATGAAATGTATGAAATATCGCACAATATATAGAGTAAAGTTGCCTGTTATAAGATACCTTTTTTTAAAGGCTTATAATTTATTTAATTTATACCATTAACTCCTATTTTTATATTCAAATTATAGTAAATATGTATAAGTTTTATTGCCAAAAGTTAGCAATAGATAATAGTTATATTTTGTTGTATATGAAGTTTTTTATCAAAATTGCCGATTTGCTAATTCAAAAAAAGGGTTCCTAATATGAGATACAAAGGTTTTTTTATATGAGGTGGGTCTTATCGACTTGGACCTTATTAGGTTCAAATTTGGGTCCAGACTCAAAATCTAGTAGTCCAATCAAATAGCTCTTTCGATACTCAAAAACTATGGTATGTAACATTTATCTCCAAAATCTATTCTCTTCAAGATATTTTAAAGTCTCAGTGCTAATGCTGAAGGTCATAACTTTCAAGCCTCATAATTCAAAAATTCTCAATGAAAAACTTTATTATAGCATTTTGGAAAGTTCTCGAAGTCAGAATATGAAATAATAAATGGGGATTTTTGAGTGTCTCATATTATGAGTTCCACGCTTTGCGGTTTCACGATCACCAAATCTAATATTTATAATTAAGCAAATCATCACATCCCGTATTTTTCTATTAATACGACTTTACTCTATCACTGCATGCAGAATTTATCATCAAATATTTGTTTATTTTATAATAAACACGGTTTAAAGACTCATCTCAATAAATCTTGACAACATCCAATTAAAAAAAATTTTTTTTAACGATTGCACGCATGATCTAATAATGAATTTTCCACTAAATAGATTTCACCCCAAGAGTAATAAGTTTATAATGGTACCAACCACATGCGTTTATTAATGTAGCAGAAACCTCTCTACCTCATATTAGGAATCTATAATAGGCGACTTTACCCTGCTAAAAAGGGAAAAATATTATATAGCATAAATTATGAAAGAAATATGTATAATAACACAATAATAAGATTCTATTTAAGAAAAGTTAAGATTATAAATTTATTGAGTAATCTTTGTCGTCAAACAATATCTCTCAGCAAATTTCACTTTCTTGAAACAATAATAATACATTACTGATGAATTTATAATTCGTGATTCATAATATTATGTATAAGAAAATAGTTTCGAATTGAAACTATTGAATCAAGCTTTGAAATAGCTTCTGATTACATAAGTTCGGAAAAGTAGAAATTTGTTGGCATGCGACGCACTATTACTGCATTCAGTCAATTACGTCAATGTGTGTAATGCATTTACGCGATTGCTTCGCGGAAAGTTGCACTGTCGCGGAATTTTGCATGAGGCTGAAGAGAATGTTAGAGAGAGTATTAACCCTTAAACTTAAATATACATGTTAGTTATTTCCGATAGGCACGTACGAATAACGCGATACTTGTGAATAATATGTAAACTAATTCTTATGTATATTAGATCCTATTCTGTATAAAAAAATTAATTTATTGAGTGTGCAGGATTATATAAATGCATATTTAAAATTTGCAGGATGATCTCCAAATGGTTTGGTTATATTATAGATCAAATAAAATAAATTTTTGAATCATGTCTGATGGAAGAAAATGAAAGAATTGTTCTTTGTATCTTTGAGAACTTTTATATAAAGCTTTTATATATTACATCTATAAAAATTAGACGATATCTCCATCGAGATGCAACCAGTTTTACTCTGGTGCAACACGGTTTGCCATTATCCAGGCGTTCTCTTAGGATTATTGAACAAACTTCTAATATAAATTTTTGTAAGATTGAAAATGAATAATATTTGAATAACATTTAAAAATAATAACATTAAAAAATTTTAATTATGTCTGCGTTTATATTCTTATCTTTGACTTATGTAAATGTATTTCTAAAAGTCAATTCATAATCTTGTACGTCTCTCTATATTTTATTCTTTAAATTATTTCTTTAAATTTATATTAAATTTAAATTTTTTATATTTTATGTAATAAGAATCGGAACAAGAAACTTATAAAGTAATTTAAATTTTCTAATCTTTATTTATATATTTGTAACTTTATCTTGATAATTTTATTAACTGTATACTTATTTTTATAGTTGACTTTTTTCAAATTTTTACGTATCTGAGAGTTACGGGATGATAAAAAAACACGAACATCCGCATGATCATGAGTAATTTGATACGTTAACGATCGACCTCCTCTTTTGCAAATTGAGGGTGGGATTGCGAGATAGTTGCGAAACTGGGCGTCCCATTGTTTCATTCTTATGTGTCTCGTTTCCTTTTGTGACCATTCCCACCGAGCATCGTGATAATTTTATCCAACAAACGTCCGTTTTTGTCCTCTCCGTCATTGCCTTCACTTGCATAAGAGCACCCAGTGAAAATCTTTGAAGCACCAGGCATCTTGAGCTCTCTTCAGCCTTCCAGGAAGCATTAGTCGTTTAATGCAATATTTTTATATTTATATTTTAACCCCGAAGCAACTGTTGTTTCCCCTATTAATAAGCATTTATTTTTATTTTGATAATTAAAAGAGTATAGAGTGGCTCTAGCAGTAATCTTCCAATTTCATAAATTAAAAAATTTCTTCCTTTTGTAATTTAAAGTATTTAAACAATTAATGTGCATTGTGATATTCATAGTATATCTGTTAATTAAAAAAATAATTATCCTAACTTTTAAAACAGAGATAAATACATTAGCACTCTTAAAAAATGTTTTTCTAAGTTGCAGAATATAGTGAAATCCTTATCCTCTTGATTTTGCAACTAGAAGCGCTGCTTCGAACAAAAAATTCTTGAAACGCCTCAAATTCCTTCGGTCGCGAATTTTTGTTGGAATTGGAATGTCGCTGCAGTGAGCGATCAGGATTTCTTAATGGTCAGGATCGGCGTAGTGATTTGTAGAAATTCCCGGTGGACCACGAGGAAACGAGTGAAAGGTGGCAAGAGAGGAGTCACTAGTTATATCTTTCTACATTATATCTACGTTATATCTTTCTATGCCATCAAGATTGCTGTACTTAGTACATGATACTAACAAGTGCTGTAAATGTCCTACAAATTGCTCGACATCTGAATAGACGGAACGAACGACATATGTTATAACATATTTTAAAATTATTAAGCATTTAAGAACATTTCTCCTTCAAGCAGGTGATGTTCTCCACTTTAGAAACAAATCTCCTCCTCGTTCCTCATATATATTACGTCTGTTACATAATCATATATTGTCATATCGATGTGACACGGTTCGTATGAGAAGTAGGCATCTCGTGCGACTCATCGAGAGTGTTTCACCTTTTATTTTCACCGTCTCATCGCGTGAAGCTGGTCGACTGGCTACCCGGAGAGGGAAAGAAACCGTGAAGGCCTCGTCTCGAGGCCACTCATACGTACGCGAAATAAACGTCGCGGTTAACGGTAGCGCTTCGAGATAACGGAAAAGATAGACGTCACGTGCTTCTGAATATCTCCCTCTTCAGGATATCACGATAATTATAATTATAGGATACATGTGATAGAGAGAGAATCAGTTTCATTTGTTGATTATTTGAAACTGAGATAGAAGACTAGGGAAAAATTAACTAATTAAATCAAAACTATAAATTAAAATTAAAATAAACATTGAAAGCATCAAGTATGAGAAATTATATATAATAATTACAATACATTGAAATGATATACATTATTCAGAAAGTAAAATCCAAAATTTAATCTAATCACACTTTTTTATATTTATTTCTTTGGTATAATACATAATAATTATAAATTACAAATTTTTTCTCATCTACTGACAAGAAGTGATTTTTTGAATGAATTTTGTTTCCTGTATGTAAATGAAATTTTTACTGAATGAATTTTTTCTTCCTAATTAACAAGCAAAAATTTTACTCGTACTCCGTGACGATCTCGTTTTCTTCGGAACAGAATTTCACTTCCCCTCTCTTTCGTGGCGGAATACCTGTTCTTCGATCACGAAAGAGTACGTGTTGCGGGTTGAAGCCTCGGCGTATCAACTATTAATTAGTCCTGCTCCGTCGAGCTTGGTAACGTGCTTTTATCCACGGAAAATTGTTTCTAATGGAATAGGCGAGTTTTTAAAACACACATGTTGTCAGCACCAATTTGTAGTACATGGTTGATTTGTACGGAGGGTTTGACAGAACATGAAGATTAAAGTTTTTGTGAATGACTTATGAGGATATCTCATTTTCATCCTATATGGTTTTATGACAATCCTCAATTATATTCTAACGTCAATAGTAAACTGTAAATGTAATTTCTATTATTTATTCTTTTTTTTTATTTTGCTGTTTTATACAAACACAATAATTATTATCATTTATTTAATGATTATTTTTTATATTACGAATTATCGATCAACATATAGAAACAGGTATTCCTTCAGGATTAATGGAAAAAAATATTTTGACGAGGGTTTTAGTATTATCGAAGTAAGATACTAATTTAATTAGTAGAGCAATGATAAAAGTTACACTTGTATTTATTTAGAATATATTTCATGATATTTAGAGATCTCGATTTTTTTTGTAATTTTCGTCATCCATATATAAACGACAATTAAGTCCTAAACCAAACAGAAAATAAGGTCGTCAGGGAGTATACAAGTGCCATTACTCCCAAGGTTTCCTTAAACATAGACAATCATCCATAGTAGTCGAAGCGTTAAGCATGAGCTAATGGCCTTCCTCAGTATGTAATAAATCGCCAGGTATAACGATTATTATTATTAAGGACGCGTGTCATCGTCTCCTAACGAGTGACGTGAAGGGATTCTTTATGGCGGATGCATTTTACGACGGGCGATGTCATCGGGCGGCTATCAGCTCTAGAACTCCCGATAGACAAAACCAGGTGTGTTCTCCAAGTAGAGCCTTCCTATGCGGCCCCAGAGATCGGCCGGAGACGGAGAGTGGGGCGCTCATATAAGACACCAGGCAAACGCCTCTCCCAGTGACCAGTCTCGACACGAAAACTCATCAGCCGAGCTTCCTCGGCTCCCACACGACGACGCAAAGAAAGAAAGAGTATATTCCTCAAGCATAAATCGGAATATTTTGCCAACTAGGGATTGACATTTCGCGTTACAAGTCTGTCATACGCTGTCTTCTCAGGATGTCGCAGCAGATCCTTCCGCTCGTCCTGGTGTTCTTGGCTGCGCAGGGTAAGTCCTTCCGCTTCTTCTTCTTCTTTTTCTTCTCCCGTCTTCTTCGGCTTCTCCTTCGTCTTGATTATTCCTTGCTTCGCCTTCAAGGTTCTTAAAAATTGATTCGACGTAGTTAATATTATTTGCTCTGTGCTTTAATACGTATTTGTATAAATATAAACATATATATGTATATAAACATATATATATATATATACATATAAGTTTATATTTAATTAATTTACATTAATGAAAACTTTTAGAAATTTTTAATATTCTTATTGATTATGAATGAAAACATTAATAATGTTTTATTATCGATTATTAATATTTTCAATAAGTAATTTCGTCAGGCTGGCAATGCAATGTAATATCTCCGTCGTTCGCTTTTGAAAATTATATAGTAATATATTTGCGATATTTAAAATATGTAATAACTATAAAAACTATTTATTTAGTGCTGGCTTATAAGTAATATTTATTTAATTACATAATGATTTAATAATATTACTTATTATTTTATTTATTAAATTTTGTATGGCATTTTTGGATATATAATAATATTTTTTGTAAAAGTGAGTTACAATAGTTTTTGAAACTTTATTACAATAATAACGTCAATAATAATAATGCACTAATAAAGTTATTAAAAAGTATATATAGACATTTAATTAAATAAATTTTTCTGTCTTTTTTTGTAAAAGAAAATAATTTTTTTTCATCACATCTTAATGTTATGATAATATTTTGATAAATTTAAATATATGTAGATATTTAATTAAATGTTTATATTTTTTCCGTCTTTAGTGTATAGTAATAATTATAATAATCTTTATGTTTCTATAATTTTATAATTATAATTTTATAATTTCGTTATTAAAACATATATTCTTTTGATGACACTCTTTAAATAAATTATTTAAACTTTATTTTTCAAATTCGATAATTACATTTTGTTCTCAGTAACGTTATTAACGAAAAATACAAGATTAAATATTATGTGATAATTAATAATAATGTACTTTGATGATAAAAATATTTTTAAAATCTTAACATTTTTATCAATATTTAAATTGTTTATAAATATAATTATACATATGTTTTTCATCTCGATAATATAGAGATGAAATATTTAGCAATATTTGTTATATTACGGAAATATCTGACATCTCTAGAAGTGGATCGCCTTTGATCTTGACTTGATCTATCGACCGATCGGCTTTCACTTTCGAGATAGGTATACGTCCGCCTATCTTTATAAATAATAAGAATCGATCAATAAAACCGAGACACGCTGAGCGAGGTGCGAGAATGAAAACGGTGAAATTTCCACGCAGCCGTCGTCGTTTCGCAGTGAAACTGAAAAACCGCGCAGATCGTTCTACTTTCTTTCGCGAATCCTCGCGATAATCGCGGACGTTACATCGATTAAAGCAATCGTTTCATGTCCTTCGCGAGATGGATGATGATTCACGAGAGCGACCTACTTTGTTTTTAATTGAGTGGCGGATTCATATCATTCTGTTGATACTTTTACATCAATCACTATTATTTATTGTCACTTTTAGGAAGTATTATAGATTTTTTTTCAAATGCGAATCCTTTGTTTATAATTTAACGTTAACTAAAATAATTAAAATTATTTTGTAAATTAAAATTGTTTTATTTTTATCGATAACATATAGATATACGAATTAAATTAAATTAATCACTGAATAATTTAATATATTAAATTAATAATTTGTTTTTTTTCGCCAATTTTTTGGTGGTAGCGTAGGTGACCGGAGGGTAGTCGATTTAAAATAAACGACATAATAAAATTGCATATTATATAATCATTAATATTGTACATAAATTGTGATAATAAAGAAACTATATTTCATTAAATTAATCTCATATTCGCGAAAGTAGAGAAAACTAACAGGCATCAAGTAATTTCGCATGGTAAAATTACATAAATATTAATCTGATAAAGGAGAAACAATGTCGTGGAGTTAGATAATGAGCTCGGGTACAATTTTCATTGCACAATCCTCACGACATTCGGGGCGCAGAATCTGTAGTAAACAGCGGGTCCATCGCTCCGCAATTATTACACGCATCTCCGTAAGAACAATGGTGGCCATTCACCAGGTTTCACACATCTTGAAAACTTTCTCCCGTGTACCACGAGTGAAAATATGAAAGTAGCTCAGCCTGCAGTTCACTCTCTTTCTCTCTCTCTCTCTTTCTATCTGTCTTTTCTTCTTTCTTTCTGCTTCTTCTTTCTCTCTATTCTTCTCTTGATTGTTTATAATTATTTATGAACGCTCATTTATAGTAAAAATATGTTACTATCCACTCAAATCTTCGCGAGTTCGAATCTTCAAATATTCAAAATAAAAATAAGAAATCTTATTTTTCTCTAAATGGAAAAAAGCAGGGTTACTTCAATTAATGTGTGAACCACGTATAACATCTTATCTTCATTTTTTAATTACCTGAATTTTTATGTTTATATATTGTTTTTAAAGTTAGTACAATACATAATTTTTATCTATGTATTATTTGAACGTATTAAATAATGTTCATATTGCATTTTTCTATTTTTATTTTTATTACTGTTCTTTTTTTATCATGCAGGCACACACACACACACACACACACACACACACACACACACACACACACACACACACACACACACACACACACACACACACACACACACACACACACACACACACACACACACACACACACACACACACACACACACACACACACACACACACACACACACACACACACACACACACACACACACACACACACACACACACACACACACACACACACACACACACACACACACACACACACACACACACACACACACACACACACACACACACACACACACACACACACACACACACACACACACACACACACACACACACACACACACACACACACACACACACACACACACACACACACACACACACACACACACACACACACACACACACACACACACACACACACACACACACACACACACACACACACACACACACACACACATCATTTCCTTATTTTCCATATCTCAATTTTACTTCTGTATTTATCATCACTGTATTTGTCTCAATTTTCATCTTTAACTTTTTTCAACATTATATTGGTTTTTACTATGATAAAAAATTCTACATTTTCAATTTTAATTTACATATCTTTGTATCATTCGGCTTTACTTTAATTCTTTCTCTTTCTCTCTCTGTAGCTCGTAATGTTCACCATAAATGTCTTTCTATCATATTTTTCTTTTTCGTCGCGACTCGTAGGCATCGTTATCGATGACAACGACGAAGGAATCTATTTGAAAATATATATGATTGTCGATAACTCAGTTTTGTAACGCTTACGCAAGAGGTCGTACTTTCTACGGCGACATTTGGAAATATTACTTGGGGACTGATCAGCAGCCACCGTGCGTAATCTTCGTGGAGAAAAGTTCCATTCATTCATCTCCATTTATTTATCTATCTGTTTCCCATGCCTGCTTTCCCGAAGCGCATCCACAGCTCAGAGTTGCAACGTAAACGTTGTTGGCCGGTTCCGGAAGTTGCGGTGTAATAGCGTCAGGTAAAACGTTTCGCTCGACTTGAATTATCGATTGGACGATAAAAAGGGTGCAAATAGGAAGGAAAGGAGAAACGGATCTCGTAAACGCCGTTGTTGTTCCGGAGGCGGTGCGCTTTTGTTGAACGGTACGCTTTGCCGAGTCCGAGTTATAAGGCGGGGCATTAACTTCGCGTTCCTCGGCTTCTACCGGTCTCAGGAAGGATCGAGTTTGCTTATTTATCACGAAAGGAACGTGAGAAGGCTGGGAATAAAAAAGAAAGATATATATGTATAGTTACGATTTGCCGAGCTATTTGAAAAGTCGAATGCATTTTTTTTTTGTCTAATCCGGTAATGCGCAATTTATGTGACATTTAATCCATAGCAGGAAATTTATCAGGAAACATTTTTATTCTAACTGTTAGCGTGACATTTAAATGAAAATTTTGACAAGTAGCCACTAATACCTATTGAAAAATGTAAAAATGACAGAAATGTTAATGAACAGATAAATTAAATTTTACTCGAGAGAAAGAAAGTTTATTAAAAATGAGTAAAATTTAGATATATACCAAGTTTCTTATGAGACCCACATTTATTTCTGTATCTCTCTTATAGTTTTAAAAAAACCACTTTTTTCAAATCACAGGAAAAAAACCAGAAAATTCCGTTTTTTACTGAAAAATTGCTGTTTTTGCCATGTAAATAANACATGCTACCTAATTTTACAATATTATTAAAGTAAGACACCTTGTATAAGCGCTGGAATTAATATTGAGCTAATTTTTATATTTATATTTGGAATATTACATTACTTGAGGTTTAATAATTATTAATTATTAAACAAACTGTTCTAAGAACAAATGTAATCCTAACAACTACTTTAAAGACTAATTTAAGTTAATATTTATGTTAATCATTTCGTAAAGAGAAAATTTTGAATATTAGCAATTATCAAGAGGTTTTATTTTATTTAAAAAATACATTAATTCTGTTTTTATTTATTTTTGTGATTTGCTTTTTGTTTCCCTCGTACTTACATTATCATAAATAAAAGAAAAAAATTTTAAGGACAGAAACTTAAAGACAGAAACTAACATTAGTCTAACTTTATACGGACGTTTCCTACACTGAGGAAAAAATTTATTTGTATACTTGTAAGAAAATATTTACTTATGGTACATAAATATTTATTCAATTAAAAAAAGAGATAGTTAAATTAAATTAGTGTTTCTTGTACTAAAGACATTTATTTACATTTAACAAATTATTTCTTTGCAAGTATTCAAACAAATATTTATTAAAATGTAGTAATTTTTTCTCTCAGTGTAGTTATTTCTCATTAACACAGATTTTTAACTTTAGTTCATCATACCCTGATCCGATGGTCTCTTGAAATGTAATCTCGTTTTATAATTTACTTCTTCCTGTATATTGTTATAAATTTAATTATTTCAAATCATTCTCTCGACCTGTTATTATCTTATGAGCATGATATTTAGACTATGTATTTTTTAATTATTGCAATATAAGTTTTAAAATATTAATTAGAATGAAAGTGACAAGACGAAAAATTGAGCTGTCTCACGAATAGGAGTACGGCGAACTACGGATTTGAAAATAAGTGTGACGAGCTAGAGTTAAGAAATCGTATCGTAAAACAGGCAACTTTGATACTGATGAGGTACCACCATATTACAACACTTTTTGAATTTTTCCAATGAATTTTTCTACCCCTGAAAAAAAAACCGAAAAAATTCGCGGAAAAATTTAAAAAAAAAATGGATTTTTTCCCGAGCCTTTAAAACTATAATCTCTCTTGCTGCGAAAGTTCTGTTTCGCACAAGAGACAATCGTTTCCCCGAATCAACGACGAAATTACGCGAGACATTTTTTTTTTTCTTCAAGCTACGACCTTTACATTTTTATCGCGAGTTATTTCTCAAGTGTACTTTCTAAAAATTAATGATGATATTTCGCGCGCTGATCATCCGCCGTCGAGCCGCCAATAAATCTATACCGTGCCGCGAGAATTCTTCCTGCAGCACAAAATCGATTCCTCGTAAATCTCAAGAGCGCGAGGGACTTCCTTAAGCCGTCACTCATCCGGGGCTCCGTGTTTTGCGCGGAGCGTGAAATTCACGCGAGAGAAGCAAAGCCGGCCGATTCTTTGCTTTCAGCGGCGAGCTGTTACGGCTCCGCCGCCGAGCCATTGCTGCTCCGGGCTACTTGCCTACGAGGAGTCATAAAGGAAGGGAAAGTAACCTGGTGCCATGTTAACTAAGCGTCTCGCTTGCGTAATTCGCCAGACGTCTCCGTGGATGTCTCCACCTATTCGCGGTACCGTGATGACTACGCGCGCAAATCGATTAATCGCGCCCGATCTTGCGACCAATTCGATTTATCTTCTTCACTTTTCGAGCGCGAGATCGCCCTCACGGGTGGCCAAGGCTGTTATTACGGACCCTTGATGGCATTTGCATAATTCTTAAAGGATAATGCCTGGTAATCCCATCAGTCTGGGATACATCGCTGTCATCGGCGATCGAATTTCTTCTTATGGTCGTTCGAAAAAGAGACGAGAGATTTTTTTTATATTCTTTATTATTCGATCAATGAAACGTGATGAAAATAATATCTGAGATCGATAACTTGCGTTATATAAAGAAAATTTTATAAAAAATTAATATTATGTTATTCAATTTATTTTAGAAATACGCTGAAAAAAATTTACTAAGTTTACTAAATTTTAGTAAATATTTGTTTGTATATTTGCAAGAAAATATTTACTTGCGATACATAAATATTTACTCAATAAAAGAAAACCGATAGCTAAATTTAATTTGTTGTCCTTTTACTAAATAAATATATATTTACATTTAGTAAATATTTTCTTGCAAATATACAAACAAATATTTATTAAAAATTTTTTTTTTAGTGTAGGAAAAACGAAAATGCTGTTCTTCGCGTAAACTTCAATTTTATTTTACAATTAAAGCAATTTACCTCAGAAATCAAAACTTTTAATATCTCTTGGAATTAAAAGTTCCACACACACACATGATTATTTATTGTTTTCACACAGTGTGAAAGAATATCTTAGAAATACGAGGTTGTCAAGCTATATTTGTAGGCTTAAAGTTGTGGATTTTAAAGCTTTAAAAATAAATAACTTGGGGAAATGCGGATTTATATTCAAGTTACAGTCCAATTACTTTATAAGAGTATTTTTAATGAAAATTAAGGCCACGGTTTACGCAATGTGCCGGTGGAAATTCACAATCTCTAGACGTCCTTTCTCAGACGGGCAAAGCTTGCTTCCCCACGAGATTATTCGTATCGTGAGATCGATCGTGCTTCGCTTTCCTTCCCTTATCCGCTCAGACTAGTTGGCTAACATCGTGTAACTTTTCTGTGGCTAAAGGCTACAAACATAAAAGTATACCTGTAGCATGTAAACGTGATGATCAGCTTAGATGATTACTATCGCGGTCGCATCTTTGTTTGACAGAATCTGTTCTGATTATTCCGTTTCGACGCTCATGCAAATGCTGAAAGTTTAGAAAATTCTTTTCGAGATTCTTTCCGATTTTTTTCCAACGCACTGAAAAATGTAAAGGATTTCGTTAGCCTCTAAATATATTTTCTTGTAATTTACTGTGGACTTTATAATGAAAGATAATTGACATAATATAGCATGATGTGTCCCAAGTCACGATTGAAGTCACTTTAATAACGTAATCAAGATCGAGATGAAAATAAAAGATTTGAGGCGTGGTACCATTAGAAATCCCTTGCGAAATGGTTTTAGAGATAGGGTCATGATCTCTCGTATTGCTCCAAGCATTGAGAGACAGAACCTGTCGAAGATTCCGACCGGTTGTACTTTGAAGATCTTTTATTTTCATCTCAGTCTCGATCTGTAGATCCTGAGAGAGAAAGAAATTGAGCAAGAGTGAGGGCTTCATTCCATTCTCAGATTAGATCTCTTAAGGGTGGGCGGTCGGAACAATGTAGCTTACGAGTTGAGAAAAGAGTAGGAGAGAAGAATAAGAATATGAGAAAAATGAGAAATAAAATTGAAATTGTTGACGAATGATTGATTACGTGCCAATTCACGCTTCTTGATGATTCGTGAAATAAATTATGAATCAACAGGAATTAATCTCTTTTCCCTTGCAAACTGAAATAAATTTATTTTGAAAGTTGATTAAAAATAAAATCGAAATTTAAAATCGAAACAATTAAAATTGAAAACTTACATTAAATCAAGATTAAAATAAAGAAACGCAATCTGAGTCGAAGTAAAAATAAAACTGAAGACAAAAATTGAGAGGAAAGCTTGTAAAATAATTTTAGTAAACAGGAACATTCTTCTAGGATCGAGATACAGGATGAGATTGACATTAGGTTAATCGACTGACGCGATCGAATCTTTCGTGCGCTAAAGGAGGATCGAAAAGGTTCGTAAAGGTGGAGCAGGGGTGTGGACCAGGACTGCCCCCGAAGGTTGCAAGTCAAGGCTAGGCACTTTCACTCGAGAGCAGTCTTGGGAGCGCGCCTCGTGCCGGCTTCCCACCTTATTTTACTATTTGCTTTTCCGTAGAATCATTAGCGAAACGATTGGACATCGTGGTAAAACGGCACCAGCGGTTTATGCTGCTTACCCTCGATCCGCTCATGCATTTTCGTCGCAGACCTCGAATGAAAACATGACGGTCTCCTTAATTCCCTATTTAACTGGAATTAAAGAGAAGAGAAAAAGAAAATGCGAACATTATTCCTAGATTGTCTTACTTCGAGGTTACAAATTGCTTGAGTGACTTGTACAAATTGTGAAATATTTTAAGATGATAACTTGAGCCACAAAGAATATCCTTGAGGTTTCTAGGAAAAGTTGTAACATATTCCTGTATAAATCTCTACAGGAGTAAAAAAAACATGGCATCTTTATATCTTTATGGTAGGAATGCTTTGAATAAAAATACATATATCCTGAAAGTACGACATATAATATATCGGCATCTACTCTCAACTTTTCACTTTCGACGTCCTTGTGCAAAGACTCGCACATATCTTTCGCTCATAATCTTTCATAGGTGAAAGAAATTTGTGACGTCATCCTGCCATGGAGTATCATTTTTCTATAACGCGGAAGAAGGATGTGCCAGGCATTTCGTATTATAATCAATATCCTTGAGCGATGAATTAATTCCGCGTATGTAAGGATGACATCGTAACTTTCGAATTGACTTGACAAATAAAGATTTATCACCATGCTAATAAACGACTCCGAAAATGCACATTGTCAAAATCAAATATGAGCGCTGATGTATCCTTGATATTCGCCGAGGCACTTGATGTCCTTCAACGAGGACACGTGCAGGTGGAACTCGTGATTTCGATACGTCGATGCATGGCACTCTCTGATATTTCGTAATCACGACTCGTTAGACGGGAACGAAAGAGAAAGGAAAGGATAATTAACACTTATCGAGAAAGGTTAATGACGCGATAAATTTGCAGATAAATTTGAGAGCCCATTAATGAGCTTCCAGATAATTTACGTTGTAGCTCGGTTAGCATCTAGAAAGTAGGGAATTGAGGCAGAGAGGAGAACCAGGAAGATAAGAAGACTATTATCTTTAATCATAAATCAATCATGCGCGAATGAGGAAATAAGTATTCTAAATTCATATCAAAGGACCATGAGCTGCATTCTAACCCACATAGCACGTAATATTGCAGCGGTATCACAGCAATATTACTTTTTCATTGCAATATTACAGTGAAATATAGCAGAAATATTACTGAAATATTACTGTGATATCACAGTAATATCAAAATGTCCGCGAAAACACATCATAGTAATATTATTGTGATATTATACAATATTTCTGTGATGTTTATGTGATATTTATATAATATTGCGAGGAATGAAATAAAGAAATTATTTTAATGATTTTTTTCATTTTTATTGTTATTCGTAATATTATATAAAAAATTTTTACATGTAATATTAAACATAGAAAAAAATAACATTGATATAATTAGTCAATATAATAAGTAATGTTGTTATGAATTAAAAAGTTATAAACTGTTTATCAATAGTGTGACTTTTTTTGAACATTACAGTTTAAGGGATAAACTAAGTAAATATCTAAACTAATAAAGTAAATTAATTCTTTTTAACTTTCACTTTCATTCCCCGAAAGGGCACGTACTTCAGTGTTTTCATTCTGCGACGTTTTGTTTTTTATTACTGAATTTTCTTTCTTTATAAAATTTCGTACAAAAATAAATTTATTGCTTTGCCAATATTACATATAATTGTATCATATCAAGAAATAATGTTTAGATATGACCATATGTATAGATTAGAAGTCTAATAATACATTTATATTGAGGTAATATTAAATGTTAAACGTATTCCATAACTGTCTTGACCCTATATGTATACATATATTTATAATTTTGTGATACTTTAATAACGTCTTAATGACATTGTTAATCAATTTGAAACGTCATTTGACATTAACTTGTTCTTTAGGATGGAATATTGCAACAATATATTGCAACGATATCACTGTAATATTTCAATGTTATTTATCAACGTGTAATATATCAGTAATATTTTTATAATATTTCACAGTAATATGTAATATTTCTGATATATTGCAATATTACTGTGATATTGCAATATTACGTGCTATGTGGGAGTTTTCCCAAACCAAATTTTCTCTTCCTCGCCGTAATCCCAGACACAAACTCGGACAAATCCCATTCCAAGGAGAGTACGAAGGACAGTATAGTACTTTTATGCTAGCAAGACGAGCGTTCACGCTATCGCGCTTACAGGCTCGCTGGGCCAGAAGCAGACGCAGGAGGACCCATGCCAGACGAAGTCGCGGGTGGTGGGCGACTCCGAGTACTGCGATCGCTATTGGGAGTGCGTGAACGGTCGCCCAGAGCTGTTCGACTGTCCGAACGGGCTCGTATTCGCCGGCAAGCACCGCGGTGTCACCGAGGGCTGTGATTATCCGTGGCGTGCGAACTACTGCGACGGCAAACGCCAGGCGAATCCGCCCATTCCGACCGACCACTGCGACTGGCTGTACGGGATCTTCGGCCACGAGACTTCCTGCACCAGGTACTGGACCTGCTGGAACGGCACCGCCACCGAGCAGCTCTGCATAGGCGGTCTGCTCTACAACGAACGCGCCAGGTCCTGCGACTGGCCTGAGAACGTCGAGGGATGCCAAAAGCATCGTAAGTACGGCGGGATGAAAAATAGCAAAGGAATTTTATCAGGAAGTTAGGACAGTCGTGATTTTAAAACTCCAAGCGATTAATGGCGAGAGATAAAACGAAGATTATTATTCCGTCGGATCTCTT
The DNA here is from genome assembly GCA_003595255.1 of Solenopsis fugax. Taxonomy (NCBI): domain Eukaryota; kingdom Metazoa; phylum Arthropoda; class Insecta; order Hymenoptera; family Formicidae; genus Solenopsis; species Solenopsis fugax. The sequence continues at coordinate 5,503 of QKQZ01005436.1, read as the reverse complement.
CGCTTTCTTATCTTCACAACCGGAATTAATTGCATTCGATTAAATTCAACGAAGATATGGTTTTAGGCAAGTTTTAATTCAGAAGAAGCGGAATCGTAACAATCCTTTTCACTTTCGAAAGTGGGCGGACAGGATACGCGCGATGCGTTTCCTCGTGCCTACTTCTCGGTTTCTTCCAGGAGTCAGTGCCTTAAGGAAAAATGGGCGAGGCACATAATTAGCATTCGAAGTGAATTCTCGTCGCGCCTTTCTCCCCCTCTTCGCCCTCGGGATCGGATAAAACGCGTTTATTATTAATTCGCGTCGCCTCTCTCTGAATGTCAAACGCCAATCGATGCATCCAACCGGTCGCACGCGAGATCGTGTCTGTTCTTCATAAGAAACTAGTGAACTTTTTTTTCAAAATTCGGACATATATTGAATACTTTGCAATATTTTAAAAGGAATATTGGGAAGAAAATGATGAGAAATTAGTTGAAACATATCTTTTAAAATAGTTGTTTACGTACAAAGATATTTCGTTTAAATATCGATAATCCTCAATTAGTAATTAGTGATTAAATTAACATCAGTATTTTTGGCTGAGAAGATCACGACAAGAGCTTCTACATACATGCAGAGTAAAGAGAAAAGGGTAAAAAAGATATTCAAGGATGTATGTACACTGCATAATTAAATTTCGAATTAATCCATCACTGGTAGATCCCGAACGAAAGTTTTCGACTTTCACCGAATATTGCACGTCAGTTCGCAACGAAGCAACAAGAACTTCATCAAAAACGATCGAACCCAATTTGCAAGACAAAGCCGCATTCTTTATTTTCACTTTGATATTTTACTTTGAATCCCTTAATAAAATATTATCAGAATTATAGATAATGATTGGGTTATAGATAATGATTAGTATATTTAAGATAATGACTAGGTTATAGATAATGGTTAGCGTATCTATATGCATATGAATGCACGATCTTGCGTGTCTCGATCGTCTAATTCCTCGAAAGAACCTTTAGGCACGCCCGCGTTAGACTAGGAGTAAGATGCAGTCTTTTTTGCAGCACTTTGCAACGACGATGCGAATGGCAACGTGCCGCTGGGCAAGTCGTGCAACCGTTACTGGCAGTGTCAGGGCGGTTACCCGCGATTGCAGCGCTGCCCGGCCATGTTGGTGTTCGACAGGCGGTCGTTGAGATGCGTGGTGCCGCCGACGGAGGACTGTGACGTTCCCACGACGCCGCCGCCCACCGAGGGCGAGCTGTCCGACGGTCGCAACGAGCAGGAACCTGAAGAGGAGAACCTGCCGCCCGGTGTGTCGCCTCTGCCATCGGGTGCCCTGCCGATTCCCCTGCGGGCGCGTCCCAGGAACTAGAGCCGCGGCGGGTCGTCCTGCCTTGCTTGGAAGGACGAAGGAAGCGCCAGGAGATCCCTTCTCGACGAGTGAGATTCCGGAGATCGTCGATCGGTGCGGAGAACTCGGAAAAGTTCTCTCGTCGAGTCTCCTCAGATTCTCGCGCGATTCTTGCAGTTCCGTTATTTCATGATTCCAGAATTCTTGTAGGATCGAATTTCTGAGATTTTAAAACTCTTATGTCCATTTCCATCAATGTAGATTAACTTTGATCTCAGTTTAACTTACTCTTTATGTTTTTTCAATCCTTAGAATTAAAGAAAGATAAGGAGCAAGTTAAACTAAGATTAAAGTTAATCTGCGTTGGTGGAAATAAGCATTAGATTCTTTTTTCAATGTCTCGAAATTATCCCGGATGTCGGAGAAATTCAAGTTCCGCGATTTTCCTCAAGGAAAAAGTTAGGTTCTTTCTCGTGGATAAAATCTTGATTTTATCCTCACACTGCAGCGCGAGGATTTAATTTTCACAAATATAAAATTTTAATTTGAGTAAAAGTGAGAGTGGCAACTGCCTATAATTACACAGTCCGGTTCTTCTCAACTAATGAGCAACGAATTTATTATTTGAATTAAATCACGAATAAAAAGTGTATTCGTGAGAAATTTATCAGAAAGAATTGTAATTTGTGATCTAAGAGAACTCTTAATAATAGACTCATGAAAAATTAAATAAAAACTTTCTAGCCATTTAATAGCGAAAGATTACAGTTCTCAAAGCACGATAAAATGACATTTGAATGCTTTTACAAACCTGGAAAGACTGGAATGAAATCAGCCGAGCATGAGATATAAAAACCGATTTTAAAAGTTTCAGATAATCTCTTAGAAATATTAAATAAAGAGAAATATGTACAAATGCAGGATTGTTTTTCAAGAAACGGAATTGGACAATATAAATGAGAGACCATTTTTGAGGACCGAGACTCGTCGACATCCATCGATCCGTCCATGACCGATCGAGCTCTCCTCCCCCCCCTCTCAACAGGGATTCGTATTATTAATTGATAATAATGTTAATTAACATCTCGTTTTTCGGTTCCCGGACCGTTCACCATTCGCCTCCGTCGCGTCAGTCGAGATGTAAATATTTTCCCCGTCCCCTCACACCCCCTTTCCCACCCTCGCGCTCTCGTAATCATAAGACTCGTACCACGTATATGTAGATCGATTGGAATAAACTGTGTTGTATATTTTTTATACGCATGTCCAGATTTTATTCAATGTTGCCTGGCTGTACATTGTTACTATATTTATCATAAATACAGTATATGTATTACATATCGTATTATATAAATACACTGTATGTACTACACTCGCTCTCCACGCACTGTACATGCAGTTGGTCCCCTTTAAACGTCTATTATTAATAATAATTTACGTTCGATATATCTTCGTCTATTGGCAACGCGCCGAACCGAAAGGGAATCTAATAGGAATATACATCTTCTATTCCGTCATTATTAATTATTTTCCTCTATTTCCTTTGTATAAGATGTTTGTATTATTAATAATATTTTGTAATTTATATTTGTAATTTTCTTGAATTTTAAAATTGATCTTTTCCTCAGTTTTTTTTAAACAATTTCTAGAATCAATCTTGTCCTGTGATAATTTAATTTTTTACAATTAGACACATAATCTTTCTTTATCTGTGAATCTCCAGCTAATATTGTTATATCTCTTTGACAAAATCATTGATTTAAAGGCCGGGTAATTATCAGAGATATGTCGCCACATTTAAACACCATTTGAGCTGAAAGCACATAAATATTATATTAAATATGATATTTTCAAATCAAACGTTCAAGTTTGTTTAAGTAAAAATTAAAGTCTCAATCTGTCTATTAAAAAATGTAAAGTATACAAACCAATGAGGAACCTCCTCCGGATCCAAACAGGTCAGGCTCACCGAGTCAAACAGTTTTCCATCTCCGCAGGTGAGAAGTCGTGGATGTCCGTCCACACAGGTGATCAATCTACCGCAATCACTCGGCACGGGGAATCTAAAAAAAACCATGCCATTTGTAAATTTTTCTATTCACATTGATACATTTAAAAAGTTCAATTTATAGTTTAATAAAAATTACGCGCTTTGCTACACTTAAAAAATTCACAATAAAATACCCATCTCGTGATTGAGAAAAAATTCAGTAATGGCAAGTTTTATTTCGTAGTTTTATCTATCTTGAATATTGTGCTCCAACAAGTTCGGAAGAACCTCATGCAGTCATAATTCGGGAGGAAAGAATAACGTGTTCGTTAAGATGGAAAAAAATTAAATGTTGAAATAAAACACGCGCGTGTTTTATCTCGCTCTCCTTTTTTCTTTCTCTCAGTCTTTCTCAGAAGACGACCGGTTCTTAAATCGAAACGCTACGCATAAATGCCTGACATTTAACGACGTTGATTCCTTTTACTCTCACGATCATTTTCAGTGGCGCGAACAGTATTTCCTCTCCGTGAATCTTCTTCATAATAAAAGAGAGAAGTCGGAAAAAAGAAAAACCGTAAAGATGAAAAATTTTACTATACCTTGCCGCTGTACAGGCGTGTATAGCAAGATAACACACATATTTTAACGAACCGAAAATTTATATGATGCATGGATGCACTCAGGAATTTGAAGATGCGTTGGGATATACGCAAATCTAGACTTTGATTACAGTTATTTAGAAGAGAATATGTGTTATCAGAAATTTCAAATATAATAAGTTATTAATAATTTTTGAGGAAATATTAAAATTATCCCTAATAGCACAGATCTCTTAAAAACGTCCATGGGACATTCTTGGGATGTGCAAAGAATGTCCGTACGTCCTGAGGACGTTCTTGGGACATCCTTTGGATAAAGTGTGCTGTTAGGATAAACAAAAAAAAAAGAATATTTTATGTTGCAGAGATTATTGCAATCGATAAATCAATTGTCAATTGATATTGCTTACAAGGTTCGCTCACAATGATTGAGCAACTAAACTCCTTTTAGTCTTCCAAGAAACGAACGAGGAAAGAAAGCGAACACTTAAAAATGTCGCTCGGAGTCGACCTTCATTGCCAATTTTATTTCCGTATGGATTTCCATTACGAATGATTTCTCGGTAGTGCGTCTCGTATATAATCGCGCGGCACGTGCATTACCTCGGGTAGGGCCAGAACTTGGCGGCGGCACTGTGGGGGGGCAGCTTGTGCGGGCACTTGAATCCCACTATAGCCTCGGGGTTGCAGTAGGGGATGAGCTCGTCCGGCCAGACGCACGTGTGAGTCTTGGCGTTGTAGACCAGGCCAGGGTCGCAGTGAGCCTGATGCGGGTCTCCGTGGACACACTTGATGTAACTGGTGCTGCAACTGTCGCTTTCCGGATACATACCGAACTGGTACTCGCAACCTGGGCTGCTGATCGGAGTGTCTGCAAAGAGATCGTTCCTACTTGACCTACAGAAGCTATGAATTCGAAAACAAGAACTCGCCTTTTGACAAAAAAGAGATTATTTAGGAGAGACTGGGGCAATTCGGAAGATTTTTTTTTTCTTTTGCGTCTCTTGAGTCCTGCATCCTGTATTTATTAAAAAAAAAGGTTGGACGGTTTGAAAGGTTGAATCTTCCCCTTCACAATGTCGTTATAGATAAAACACGGAAATGTACTTGCTTTGAACTACATATAAAAATGTCGACCAATGCCAAGTATTTCGAATAGCTCCAAGCCCAGGGTAATTCGAAACCAGTCCGGGAATATACTGAAATTTATGTTTTAAAATGAAAAAAGCTGTTGTTAAGACTCTGTTTTATTCAGAAAAGGATATATAGTATTATTAAGAAAAGTTGCACACAATAAAAAAAATAAACACACAATAAAGAATTTTATTGCTTCAGCGTTTTCGGAACAAATCAGTGACTATTCGTATTTCGTGTAAAATTACACCTCTTGAGTATTAAGTTGTGTATTTTGGTACATAGAACACGAATATAAAAGAAAAAATTGTCCGACGTTCGATGTTTCGAATAACCCTGGTCAACTCTGCGCATTATTGCGTATGGTCTACAAATATAGACATCACACAGCAAAAAGTAAACACGAAATGTTTCAAATACATTCAACTG